>VZQC01010439.1:2468282-2491011 GCA_009823505.1 Rhizomys pruinosus
TTTTTTTGGTATTTTCGAGACAGGGTTTCCCTATAGTCCCAGCTGTCCTGGAACTCACTCTGTAGACCAGGCTGGCCTTGAACTCACAAAGATCCGCCTGCCTCTGCCTCCTGAGTGCTAGGATTAAAGGTGTGCACCACCATGCCCGGCTCTTCTCCCTTTTCTGCTGCAGCCTCAGTCCCACCAGCTCCACCAGCCAGTGAACAATCAGAGATCTGAGTTTTGGCCTAGTCTTTGGGATCCCTGGCTGAGTCCATGGCAGTTCCTTCTAAGCTCTATCTAAAACCCAGGTAGCTAACAGAGGGACATCAAGGCAGGCTGACCACATACCATAGCAGCTCAGAATCCCATGTTAACTCTTTCTCTGGCTAAAGTGATTTATTTTGGTGCTAGGTCTCCCAACTATGACATCCTAGATGTGACTTGGACACTGACCCTTTCATGGACCGCCCAGCCTCCTGGGCTATAGCTCTTGTTGGCAGAGTGGACACACATACATCCTTCCTTATAGAAGTAATTTAAGAGATATAAGATAATTATTCTAAGATGCTCTGTGAAGATCAGGAGTCTATACAAGGCAGCAGCAGGCAGTTACTTCTAACAGGGTGGGGAGGAAAGTCCCGTGAAGACATCAGCAGGTTTGAAGTGGAGTCACTACCAAGGGGCTGGCTCTACCTCAGCTCCTATGGAAATGGAGGCCAAAATGCCCTGCCCCTGGGCTTCTCTTCAGTGTTGGTTGGATGGTACAGCGAGTAGCATCTTGGCTTGAGGCAGCAGGCTCTCACGCTGTTTAGTGCCCACGTCGGGAGTGGACTTGCTCGGGGTTCTTGCTCCTTTTGCAGTAATAGTTACACTCGGGATTCTGCCCTTTGATTCCCTAGAGTTGAAGAGGATCTGGACCAGATTCTAAACCTAGGGGCTGAGTCCAAACCTAAGCCTCAGCCTAGGCCCAAGCCCCCAGTACCAGCTAAACCAGCACTGCCCAAGAAACCAGCTGTGCCCACCTCTGTGGACCCATCAGAAGCCAGGGATGGACTACAGAAGCAACAACAGATCCAAGCCATGGACGAGATGGACATCTTGCAGTACATACGGGACCATGACACACCTGCCCAGGCCTCCCCCAGCCTCTTCTGATCCCCACTCCCACCCCCTGCTGGGCCTGGGGCTGCGCCCCCTCCGGATGAGGCCTGTCCACCTGCCGTTAGGGCTGGGAGCTCCAGTGGAGGTGGAAGCCTGGACCCCAGCATCATTTCCTTTTCTCCCAGGCTGTAAGATAGACAAAGAATCCTGGTACAATACAGAGTGGAGGGTACCATAGGAGTCACACTGTCCCAGCCCGGCTGGCTGTGAAGAGCAAAGTAAGTGTGCACATGCCTCGCTCAGCAGGAATCTAGCTTCAGGGATAGAGCAAGACTTGAGGGGCCTCAGGACAGTATCGAATGGGAAAGGGACACTTCCTGCCTACTTGTGCCCACTGTCTCTGACAGTTCAGCACAGAAAAGAGGCCTAACTCACCTGAGCCTAGGCTGGGCTAAAGGGTGCTCATGTCAGACCACTCTGGAGCCTACTTGATATGGCTACTGAGGCTACGAGGGGAGCTCACAGCAGAAGAGGCCCTTGACCAGATGCCCCGACTTAAACTCCATCTGGACCTCCTCTGGTTTCCAGTGCTGGGGAGAAAAATCGAGCCCAGTCTTGCCTCTCTAGGGCATAGAGGTCTGCCCGGCCCCCAGGTCATCCTCTGTTTCCTTTCCAGGAAGGGCTGGGCCAGCCCCTTGTGTCCCTCCACTGTAAGTCATAGCGTCTCCCAGAGCTTGGTACATAGGGGTTGAGGCTCTGAGGCTTCTGCTCCAAGGCCTTGCTTATCCTCAGGGTCTGAACTTGCTCATTAGCCTTCAGTGGAACCACCAGCCCAGGAGAAGGAGCCAGACACCAGTGCTGTGTGTGACTCAGTCAGTAGGCCCACACCTCAGACTTCTCCCAGAGTAGATGGTTCATGGAGCAAAAAAATGTTCCATGGTCTTTCTTGAATATATTCTTCATGTTCATAGCTAATTTTTTATGAAACACATTAGTTTTTAACAAAATGCAACTGCCTTACTCCTTGACTCAGTAATGCCTGACAGAGGCATTGGACCCAAGAACCACTGTTAGGAGCCCCAAGTAGCATGTCCAGTTGTTTGTTGCTGTTGGTGTGTGAGGTCCCCAGCAGCTGCCTTGCATAGGATCTACAGGACCAGGCTAGGAATGCCAGGTCTAACCTGGCATCTTACCACATCCCTTGTCAGTTATTCAGTCCTGCACTCTCCTCCTGTCTAGCCTGAATGGGCATAGATGCTGCTAGACAGAGGCCCAGAGCCATCCTCTGCCTTGCCAGGTTGGAGAGTCTCCCCCTCAGACCCCAGAAATGGCTCTAGATAGCTTCTGCCCAGGCTCTACTTCCGTTCACCAACAGGCCTTTGTCCCCTCCGCACTTTAGTGCCCAGCACCCACCCTAGTGCTCTACCCCCGTCACTCACTCTCCCTCACTGATTGCAAAGGTAGGTGTAAGTAAGTGGGCAGAGGCCACGTGACCTAGTCTTCCTCCACAGAGCCACCCAGCTCTGTCCCCAAGTTCTTGTGGGCCCTTACCATTCCCTGTCCATTCCTCTGTGCCTTGGCTACCAACTCTCTACCTCTCCTTTACACACAAACACACACACACACACACACACACACCATATACCTTGCACATGCTTTGGGTCATAGTTGACATAGGAACAGAGGGTACAGCAGGCAGGATGACCATGGACCAGTCTGGGGTCCCCAACAGAACCTGGCCTGACCCTTTCTAGTATGGGTCTGTCCACTGGTGGGCTAGCTTCCTCCATAGCAGGGAGCTCCCAGGAGACCCTGGCACAGGTTTTTGCTCCTCAGATATCAAACTTCCAGTTGTGGCTTGTTTTCACTACAGGTTTGTGACCTAAAGCCACTCAGTGTCACCCAGTTATTCAGTAAAGTCTGTGTGTGACTCAGCATTTTAGTGTTGTTCTTTTCCATGCCTGGGCTAATGGGAGATAATTAGGGAGGGGGCACTGATGTTGATGCGTGCGCACGTGTGTGTGTGTGTGTGTGTGTGTGTGTGTGCGCGCGCGCGCGCGCGCGTGTGTGTGTGTGTGTGTGTGTGTGTGTGTGTGTGTGTGTGTAACCAGAGAAGGTACCCTAGGTCTACTGCAATTGTGCCTGAGCCTTCCAGACTACCTCTTAGCTGAGACCAGGAGAAGGGAAGGATTCTAGTCTTTTTGAGAAAGGGTCTCCCTGTAGCCCCAGCTGTCCTGGAACTCACTCTGTAGATCAGGCTGGCCTTGAACTCACAAAGATCCGCCTGCCTCTGCCTCCCAAGTGTTGGAATTAAAGGCAAGCGCCACCACGCCTCTTCCACCGCTTGGTTAGGATCTCTAGCCGGGATTACATTGAAGTCTTGGTTCCTAAGGATGAACCATTGGGCTGTTCTGAGAACTGCTCAAGAGCCTGCATCTGAGCTCCTCCATGGAAGAGAAATTGGAGGTTGGGCTTGGACAGCAGTGTGTTTGTTTTGAAGGCTGCTGTAAACCGTTGAGCAGGATGTGCTGTGTTCGCTGCTCCCTTCCTCCCAGCATTGTTCCTCTTAGGACATTGTGAACTTGGAGCAGTTCTGGAAAGTCCCAGTTCTAGGGCTAATCCTGGCCAGGCTGGCGTCCTGAGCTCTGCCAGAGAGTTGTCGGCTCCTCCCTCCCCACTCCAGTGTGGATGCAGTATGCTTCCACTTACCTCTGTGTGCTCATGCCACATGCTGACCACAGGAAAGTCTTTGTGTCAGCTGTCACCTGGGTATTGTGTCCACCACCCGCCATGGATTTAACTCCCAATGTTAGTGGTTAGTGATCTGGAAGGTCAAGCTCAGTTTTCTAGTGTAGTCACTGCCCGGGTGAACACATCTTGGAAAAGAAGGCCACGGCGCCACCAGTATGCCCCCTGACTGGGTAGCAGGCACCTTCCAATGCAGCTCTATCTCCACGTAGGCTGGGGGATGCCCACAACAAGCACAGTACTGACTGAGTGGCCGTCTCATCCAGCCTTGGATGGCTCTACTCACTAAGGACTGATTGTTCTAACCTTACCCTACACAGCACCCTGTATTTTCACAATTAATGCTGTTTATATGCGGGGTCAGGGGGGGCGGGAATTGAAAACATGCATTAATGTGTTTTGATCAAATCTACCCTCCATTCCCTTCCCTCCAATTTCTCTTATAACCCTTCCACCACTTTTCCTTTCCAAGTGCATGTGGTCTCTTCTTTAACCTACTGAGTGCATTTAGTGGCTAGCCTGTATGTGTCTGAGTGTGTGACCATCTGCTGGAGCATGGCAGGCTGTCAGGATGCACATCTTCCCCTAGAAGCCATCTATAACTCATTACTCTTCAAATAGGGTTGGACTTCTTGAGCCCCTTCCCCATACTGAAGTTTGGCTGGTTTGATCCTGTTCATGCAGTCACAGTCACTGGGGGTTCATGTTGCACTCCACAGACTTTCGATGGGAGAAAGGTGACCAAGGGCTGCTACAGGAGAGGCAGTTCTCATTGGCCCACCATGATGATTTGATAGTAGGGCTGGGACCATGGAAGGTTCCAGGTGCCAGTTCACCCCGGCTGTGTAGTGGCCCTTACTCCATAGTGCTGAGTTCACGTGACCAAAAACTGTTCCCTGTTCCTGAGGAGGTTCAGGGGCTGATCACAGAGGAACCTCTGCCCAATAATAACTGGAAGTGGTGGTGGTTAAATGCCTGTGGATTCAGCTCAGTCAAGCCTGAATCAGCACTGACCATTGTGTAGCAAGTGAAAAGATGTGCATGTATCTGTCCCTACCCTGCCTGCTAACCCATGGCTCTGGGGTCACTGGTCTCAGCCCTCCGGGATAAAGCCACAGCCTCTGCTGCAGAGATTATGAGCTCAGTACCTGGCTCAGTAAGCAGGTGGCCCATTAGTGATAACTTTCTGAGGCCTGGTGCGCCTCTGACAACTCAGCAAATAGCACAGCCTCAGATTGCTTTTTCAGTAAAGCAGGGTTAGCTTGCATCCTGCAGCCAAGCTGGCCAGTCATGTCCAATTTCTCATCTCTAAACAGTGTCCTATGGGCACATACTATGTGCGCAGCTGTAGCCTATCAAACACAAGGAATGACAAACTAGGAGAGCAGAACAGAAGTATGTCAGTCCTGGTCAGGCAGTACAGCATCGTACTGATAGCAGTAGATCGGGGAACGTGAACACAAGCCATCGGGAACAAGACAAGGGTACAAAGCACAGTGCGAATAGAGGAGACAGAGCATAGCAGGTACAGCTCTGGGGCTCAGGACAGGAGAGAGCAGGCATGTGCAGACAGTGAACATTCCTTCCTGTGAACCTACTGTCTGCAGGGCCAGCTCCAGGCACTGGAAAGGATGCAAAGATGGAAAACAAGTCATTAAAGCTGGTCCTCCTGAGAGCTATGCCAAGCCCCTAGCTTCAGGTCTATTCTTCGTGCTCCTGTTCCTTGGGCTTCTGCTCAAACATCTGATACCACTAAAAGGCTTTCTGGGTGCCCTCTCTACTGCTTTCCTCCTGTCCCCAGCTTCTGCCAGCACGTACAATGTGCTGTGTACAGGGGGAGTCCAGCTTTTGGTCCCTGCATTTGTGCCTAAGAGCTGGCCTAACAAAGTGGCACTAAACAACAGAAGTTACTTTCCTTCACAGCTCTGGAAGTCAGATGTGTAAGCCTGAGTGTTCATGGTGATCTTCTACCTCCTCCTGTTTCTGGGGACTATTGGGCAACCCTGGACATTCCTTGGCTTGTAGCTGCATCACTCCAATCTCTGCCTTAAGCTTCAGTTGACAAACTCTGTGTCTTCACACAGTCATCATCCTATGTGTTTCCTAGTTTCCCTTCTGTAAGAATTCTAGGCATGAGTACCTATTCTGACATGTAATAGACCTCATCCTGTCCTAATCACATCTGTAGCCTCTGTCTCCAAAAGGCTTTTCTTCACACCTGATGGGCTTTTCCGCTAGTGAATGGATAAGCAAAATGTGATACATTCTTACTGTGGGATAGTATTTGGCCTTATAAAGGGGAGCTGACACAACTGCAGTGTTGGTTCTCCTCAAATACATTACGCTACACTTGAAACATCACGCATGAGACGATTCTGTCAAATCTCCAGGACAAATCTCCAGGGACAGACTAGATTAGTGGATGCCTCAGGTTTGGGTGTCAGAAGCAGACTACAAACTGACAGGACAGCTTCTTAGGGAGATAGAAATACCCTAAAACTTAATTGTTGTTACACAATTCTGTAAATTTACTAAAATCATTTAATTATATATTAAGTGGGTGAATTTTATGGTATTATACCTCAACAAAACATGTAGAAACCATTTTTTAAATTTATTTTTTATTTTTTGTTAAAATTTATTTTATTTTATTTTATTTATTTTTGTTTGTGTATAAATGTACTGTCTGCATGCAAGTTTGTGCACCCGTGTCGTGCAGTGCCACGGAGTTCAGAAGAGGGTGTTGGTTTCCCCTGGAACTGGAGTTCTCCTGGAATTGGAGTTTCAGACGGTTCTTGGCCACCATGTGGGTTCTGGGGATCGAACCCGGGTCCTCTGTAAGAGCGGTCGGCACTCTTAACCGCTAGGTCATCTCTCCAGCCCCATTTTTTATTTTTATTTATGTGTATGTGTGCCTGTGTGAGTGGATGCCATGTGTGCTGGTTCTCATAGAGGCCAGAAGACAGCGTGAGTGTTATGATCTCCCTGCTGTAGTGCTGGAACTGAACTCGGATCCTCTGCAAGAGCAACATGTGCTTTTAACCACTAAGTCACCTCTCCAGTCCCAGGTAAAAAAAAATCTTAGTGACCAGAAGCAGAAGGCAAGCTCAGGGAAGCATGGGCCAGGGGCCAAAGTGTGTGTCACTCCTGGCTCTCGGCCCCCTTCACCTCCCTGTCCCTCCGTGTCCTTGCCTATAATATGGAGCTGTAGAGGGCAGTGCCCTGTTAAGTTAGAGAGTTGAAATGAGTTAGTACTTGGAAAGTTCTTTGATCGGTGCCTGGTACATAATTAAAATGTCATTAAGTTTTCAATTAAGTCTGACCTAAAAGATTCTGGAGTTTAAATACTCTTTTCTCTCAAAGAGGGAGAGCCAGACATGGGTGTAGAGGGCGCTGTGGAGAACAGACAAGACAGTCACATCTCATCACGTGTCATTTTCTGCCACTCGCTCAGCCTCTCTGAGCCCACCTGTTGGTCTGTAGAGTGGAAACTGGCAACATGGAACCATCCGAAAGCCACCGAGGGTCCCTAGACTGCGGGCCTGGGGACATGCTGCTTGGGTATGAACACGGGGCTCTGTCACACAGGGCCGTGGAAGGTGAGAGAAGGAGGGTAGCTGGAACATGCCAGAAGCCAGCCATTCTGATGAGAATCCTAGTAACAGTAGGACTGTGGCAGCAGCATTCCCATCCCAGCTTACTCCACGATACAGACCAAGGACAGCTTTCCCAGCACCATGGAGATGAGGAAATAAACACACGGCCCTCTTTCTCCCAGCCCCTGACCTTTTGTGCAGAGCCATGCAGCCGGAGGAAGGCGGTGGAGGGAGGCAGCTGGCAGCTCTAAGCAGGCACAACGCTGCCTCTCCCTCGTCCCTAGTCTACCACGTTTCTCCTCCACACCTTGGGTAGCAGTGAGATAGCATCCCCCTTCTTTCCAGAGCTCTACACAAACACTGAAACACGGATGTTCCAGCAATGTTATTCCCAGCAGTTTCCTGTCCACAGGAAGCAACCCAAACATCCACGAGCAAATGGGTAAATAAACAGCGGTACACCCATATATGGTATAACACTGTTCAGCATGGAAAGGAAAGGCTTCCAGTGAGTATGGCATGCTAAGTGAGAAGAAGCTAGACCCAAATATACTGCAGGATCCTGTTTGTGTGAAATTCCAGAAAAGACAAGCCAGTACTGTCAGCAGAGATCAGATGGTAGTAGTTGGGGGTGGGGGTGGGGGTGGGGCTCAACTGCCAGAAACATGTGCATTTGGGTGATGGAAATCATCTAAAACTTGAACATGTATATAAACGTTCACCTGGCCTCACCAAGCTATGTGACTTTATAAATGAGGACGTTTTGTTGCATTTAAACTCTACCCCAGTAAAGCTGTTCAGAGTACCAATGTCCAAAGCCAAACCCTTTCCCAACACTTGTGTCCCTTAGGAGTTACCCAGAGGAGTTGAAGACTTTGGGTCTATATGCACATGTCACTAATGCCCAAAAATTGGAACAACCAAATGGCGGTGAAATCGTAAGATAGAGGAATGTGTTCAGTACTGTGAAGACACGAGTTAGGGAGCTGTGGAAGGTTAGGGGAGAACCTCACATGCAGATTATGAGGTAAAAGATAAGAATCTACAAGGACTGAAGGATTCCAGTGCCCTGATGTCCTAGAGAAAGCAATGCTACGGAGACGGTGCAAATACAGATGGGTTGCCAAGGCTTGCAGGGCAAAGGGCAGAGACTCCTTACGACAGGGAAATTATTCTGTATGATCTTATAGTGGATGTATTCCATTACACATTGGTCCAAACAAGTAAAACATACACCAGAGGCGAGCCCTAGTGTAAACTGTAGACTTTGTGTAGATGCACCCGTTGTTCTGTGGAGCAGTGCGTCCTTCAGCAGGACTGAGACTTCACACACAGGCTGCTCCAGGGGCCCAGTAGGAGGTGGTGCATTTCTAGGTCAGGAGTATGTGAAAACTCTGCATTATTTGTGGCTTTGCTGTGAACCTTAAACTGCTGTAAAAAAAAAAAAATGTAAGTCTATCTGTAAACAAGACTTGGGGAAATAGCTCTGTTGGCAAAGTGCTTGCTTTGGAAGCAGGAAGACCCGAGTTAGGATCAGTGTGCCAGAGTATGCCTATAATCCTGGCACTGGAGAGGTGGAGCAGGCAGATCCCTGAGCTCACTGGCCAGGGAGTCTAACCAGACTGGTGAGCTCTGTGTTTAGTAAGAGACTCTGTCTCACAAAGTAAGATGGAAAGCAATTGAGGAGGATATCTATCTTCAACCTCCGGTCTCCAAAAACATGTTTACACATGTACACCCACACCTACAACACACACACACACACACACACACACACACACATACACACAAACACCTGTCTGAAACAAAAAATTAAAAGGGAGTATGAGGAGGAAGCTGCTTGGTTGTGAAGATGCCTGCTACCTGCCACTCGGAGGTTTGTTCTGCCGTCCCTGCACCCTGACCCTGCCCTCATCAAGGATCCAGGTGAGGCTCAGCAAACATTTTGCTAAAGGCTACGAGGTTTCTGGTCCAGCAGCTGAGCAACATGGAGGGAAGGAGTTGGGGGGGGCATCTATGGAGGAACAGAGGTCTCCAGGGTCCCCTGGAGAATAAGGGGGCAAAACCCTCAGCTGGTCTAGAAACCCTGGGTACCAGCCAGCCTTGGTTCCTTGAAAACTTCTCTCTCCTCTGTTTGATTTCACTTCCTGAAGTTTCTCTGTGTTGTCCTGGACAGCCAAGGGAGGAAGATATGCCCAGGATGCTCCCTGAAACTCTCTGCAAGTTCCAGGAGCCTGGGCCACATGGCTGTCAAGACGACAGACCTTCGTGGGAGCAAAGTCCTGGTCCCCTAGGTCTCCTGGAGCAGCTAGTGTGTGACGTCTCCGTCGTGCTGAAGGTCTCCATAAGGTTCCTGTGGTTCAGAAAATACTGGATCTTTGCCTGTTGGGGGTCCAAGAATGCTGCTGTATGACTTTCAGGAAGTAAAGAATAAGAACTTCAGCTCTGAGGTCTTCAGAGTGCCCACAAGCCTGTAAAAACAGCAGGGCCTCTACACACACACACACACACACACACACACACACACACACACATACACACATGCCAAGGAGGACAGTACTCAACCTACAGACCATGGACTAAGAGGAAGGTGATTTGCTTTGCTTTGCATTGTTTTGTTTTGTTCCATGGTTACAAGAGACAGCTAAGAACTCTGCACACCATATCTTGTCTCCCTGCTTTAAGCCTATGACATCATTATTGCTAATAAATAAGAGGCGGGCTCCTGCTATTGCCTCTGCCTGTTCCTGAAGTCATTTTCACCCTTGGCATTCAGGCTGGGCTGACCTCTGCAGACACTGTATGCCCATGGTGTACTTACATGCAGGCAGGCAAAGCTCTCGTACACATAAAAAAATATTTTTTGTCTTTTTTGAGACTTCTTAGTCCCAGCTGGCCTGGAGCTGGCTATGTAGACCAGGCTGGTCTTGAATTCACAGAAATCTGCCTTCCTCTGCCTCCCAAGAGCTGGGATTGAAGACGTGCACCACCACACGTGGCTATACACAAAAATTTTGTAAATACATTTTTAAATGCCAAGCTGTGGACAAGATCCCACCCACGCCTCCAAGCCTGGCTCACCTCTGCTCGCTAGCCTCCCCTTCGCCTTTCTGTCACTCAGCTCTGCTCTTCCTGAGTCTGTCTCTTCAGGACCCAGTTCATCCATAATTATCTGTTTCTTCAATGGATATTAACCTCATGTATGGTTTTGCTTTGTTTTTTGTCTTTTTGAGACAGGGTCTCCCTTTAGTCCCAGCTGACCTGGAACTTGATATGTAGACCAGGCTGGCCTTGAACTCACAGAGATCCACCTGCCTCTGCCTCCTGAGTGCTGGGGTTAAAGGCGTATGCCACCACATCCGGCCCCTGCCTTTATTTTTGAGACAGGGTCTCTCACAGAGCCGCATCAATTTAGCTAGGCTGGATGGGCACATAGCCCTAGAGACCCTCCCGTCTTCCCCCTAATCCCACCAGCCCCAGCATTAGAGGCACATCCTGCTGTGCCCGGCTTTATAGATGGGTCCTAGGGATCCGAACCCAGGTCCTCATGCTTGCACAGCAAACGTTCTGCCAGCTGAGCCATCTCCACAGCCCTGCTACTTGTCTTTTCATGTGTTTGGTTTTGTTTTTGAGGCAGGGTCTTATATATTTTGGATTGGTCTCAAATTTACCATATGTAGCCAAGGATGACCTTGAACTTCTCCCCTTGCTTCCTTCCCCTGTGTCCTGGTTAAAGGCAGGAGCCACCACATTTGGTTTATTTTGTGCTAGAGACAGAACCCAGGTCCTTGTGCATGCTAGGCAATTGCTCCTCCAACTGAGCCACAGACTCAGCTTCTCTCTCTCTCTCTCTCTCTCTAATATAGATTTTATTGAATTTTCATACAATATATCTCCATCATATTTAGGCCCCTCCTCCATCTGTGACCACTCATAGCCCCTCCACCAGATTTCATGCATTCGGTCATATAGATTAAGGCCTATTGAGCCAATTTTATGTTCCTAGGTGTCCCTTGGTGTAAGTTCACTCACCGGAGCCTGGTCAGCCTATCTACCATCACTTCCTTAAAGAAGAGAAGACCTACTCCCCTCACCCAGCAATGACCCCTTCGATCTCTCTTTTTTTTTTTTTTTTTTTTTACCAAGTTTAAAGCTAGGAATGGTGGCGCGCACCTAAATCCCAGCACTCTTAAAAACCAAAAGGGGGGCTGGGGGACAAGAGAATCTGGGTTTCAAGGCCAGCCTGAGCTACTACTAGCAAGGTTCTTATTAACAAAAAAAAACAACGAGCAGTTTAGAGGACTGGTTGCTCTTGCAAAGGACCTGCTTTAAATTACTAGCACCCACATGGTGACTAAAAAAAAATCCATAACTCCAGTTCCAAGAGGAATCCCATACCTCTCTGACCTCCGTGGGCCTTGTACAACAGAGATGCACTTACACACATGCATGCAGTGAAGAAAGAAAGAAAGAAAGAAAGGAAAGAAAAGCAACAGAAGAACGAAGGAAGGACGGAAGGAAGGAAGGAAGGCAGGAAGGAAGGAAGGAAGGAAGGGAGAGAGGGAGGGAGGGGAGGGAGGGAACGAAAGAGAGAGAGAGAGAAGGAAAGAAGGAAAGGAAGGCAGAAAAGAAAGAAAGAGCGAGAGAGAAAAAGAAGAGAAGTATAAGAATGAACGAGAGAGGAGAAAGAAAAGAAAGAAGAAAGGAAAGGAAAGAAAGAAAGAAAGAAAGAAAGAGACAAAAGAAAGAAGAGAGAGAGAAGAAAAGGACAAAGAAAGAAAAAGAAAGTAAGAAAGGAAAGCAAGAAGAAAGAACGAAGAAAGGAAAGAAAGAAAGAAAGACAGAAAGAAAGAAGAAAGAAGAAAGAAAGAAAGAACGAAAGAAAAGAAAGAAAGAAAGAAAGAAAGAAAGGAAAGAAAGAAAAAGAAAGAAAAAGAAAGAAAGGCCAAACATCTGGGCCTGGTGGCACACACCTTTAGTCCGAGAACTAGGGCGGCAGAAACAGGTAGATCTTTGTGAGATAGTACACACCTGTAATCATAGCACTCAGGACACAAAGGCAGAAGGGAGGTTCTCTGTGAGATCAAGGCCAGCCAGTCTACATGGTGAGTTCAAGGCCAGCTGGGGCTACAGAGAGATCCTGTCTCAAAAAGATAAAAACTAAAACAAAATAAAATGAATAAACAAACAAAAGAAAAGCAGGTAGTGTGGGTTTTCAATATATCTTTTTGGTTCTATTTTTATTCTGTGTGTATGTAGTGGTGTGTGTGTGTGTGTGTGTGTGTGTGTGTGTGTGTGTACATAGTGCGAGTACTCACAAATGAAACAGGCCATCAGGCTTGGAGGCCAGTGCCTTTACCTGCTGAGCCATCTCATCTTGCCAGCCCTGTTTTTCCTATCTGGTTCCAAGCACTGTTTTGGATACCGTTTATACATTTATTACTTAGTATTCTCATTTTTGTTGATTTTCAAGAAGTATAAATTTGAAGTCTTTACTTCTCATTTAAAACTGAAAAAAAAAAACTGGGCTGGAGAGATGGCCTAGCAGTTAAGAGCAACGACTGCTCTTGCAGAGGACCGGGGTTTGATCCCCAGGACCCACATGGAGGCTGAGAACCATCTTTAGCTCCAGTTCCAGGGAAATCTGATGCCCTCTTCTGACTTCCTCGGCATTGCACGACACAGGTGCACAAACCTGCATTCAGACAGTACATTCATACACATAAAAAAATAAAAATAAATTAAAAATATTATAAAAAAACTGAAAAAAAAACTATTTAAAATGCCAGCGATGTTTACACATTTGTGGTTTTGTTTACAAGGTTTTCTCCCGAGTGTTATCCTTTTGTAATTCATTTTTAATTTACCGAATTATACCTTGTTTGGAGAAAATCAAACTTTGGTTATATTTCTCAGGGTTATGTATTCTTATCTGTTTGGGGTGCACTGGATCTATCATTTCTGAGAGAGGATATTAAAGTATCTTCCACATTTTTGTCAAATTCTCCTGGGTGTTGTCTGGTGCCAGTCCCAGCAAAGGATCCCCAGCGCAGAGTCCGGCCTTGTCTCAGAACAGTACTGAGGACCCCATGAAGATCTTTCTATTCTATAGCTCCAGCAGGAAGCAGAAAGATACTGCTTCACAGTCAGTGTCAGGGGCACTTCTGGCTTTCTCCTCCAGCTGAAAGGGACAATAATGGAAGTCTCTGTCTATAAACGGGGGTTTCCATGGCTTGACAGCAGACACCACCTGCCGTGGGTCAGGCACCCTGAAACACCTGGGCTTCTTGGCTAGCCATCAGTTCTCCATGGGCTCCTGTCAATCACACAGAAGGGTTTGGAGATTCATTTCTCCAGTGTGAGGCAGGTCATGACATGGCTCTTCTCAGTAAATCTGGCCTCTTAAGGCTTTCAACAACCATACTTGCCAACATTTGTGATGCCCCTGCTAACCTGGAAGGGCCCAAGTGATGGGAAAATTCCAAGGAGGACATAAGCCAACTGACTGGATAAAGCCACACAAATAAGGCCCAGAAACCCCTCCAAGCTCTGTTAGTTAGAAAGACAATGGGTTAAGCCGGGCGTGGTGGCGCATGCCTTTAATCCTAGCACTTGGCAGGCAGAGGCAGGCAGATCTTTATGAGTTCAAGACCAGCCTGGTCTACAGAGTGAGTTCCAGGACAGCTGGGGCTACAGGGAGACCCTTGTCTCGAAAAGACAAAAAAAAAAAAAAAAAAAAAAAAAAAGAACGAAAGATGATATGGGTATTTGCATGAGTGAGCTCTGGTTGGGGGGGCGGGAGGGGGGGGGGGGGGGACAGACAGATGGGACACACAATGCTAGAGACTAGGGATGTGGCGAAGATAGGTGTGGTTTCCCATGACAGTGAGAAGCAAAAGGCCACTTAGTAAGGTACTGATGGCTTCCCCCAAGGTTGGAGACAAGACCAGAAGTTCTAGCCAGAGCAATTAGACATGAAAAAGAGATCAAAGGAACCCAGCTGGTAAAAAAAGCCGTAAAACTATTTATTGGCAGATGACATGATTTTACATGTAGACAGTCATAAATAATACACATACACTCAGAGCAAACTATGATCACTAATAAATGAATTCAATGAAGCTGAAGGATATAAGAACATAAATAGTTGTTTAATCTATATGCAATATGAACAGATAATTAGGAAATTAATTTCATTCATACAGCATACAAAAAATAAAATTCTTGCAAAATAAATAAATATGTTACTGCAAAAGGAAAGCTGAGCAAAGTTAATGTTATATTTCTTTTTGATCTGAAAACAACTGTGCTGTTATAATGTGAATCCCTTAATGGGCTCTAGAATTAACTTACCTTTTTTTTTTTTTGGTCTTTTCGAGACAGGGTCTCCCTGTAGCCCCAGCTGTCCTGGAACTCACTCTGTAGACCAGGCTGGCCTTGAACTCACAAAGATCCGCCTACCTCTGCCTCCCAAGTGCTAGGATTAAAGGCGTGCGCCATCATGCCCCGTTTAACTTACCATTTATTTACAGACTGTAATTGCAGTATATAGGTGGAGGGTATGTAGTCATATTTTAGAGTAATATAAAATTAATTATATAAAAATTATATTATATAAATAAAATAAAAATACTTTGGAATTAACATACAGTTTATTTTCAGAGGTCATAATTTTGGCATATATGTGACGTTTACATAAGCATATTTTGGAGCAATACAAATGGGAGGGAACAACAACATAAGGACTGGGTCAAAGAAATGATTGATACAGTTAAATTCTGCCTAAAGCAATAAACCTCTGCAGAGAAAAACTTTAAGAAGACTGAGAAAAAGATGCAAGACACGTATGGCAGAATGCGTGAACTAGGGCAGGGTTGGGGTCAGGGAAAAAGAAATGTGTGGGGGCTGGAGAGATGGCCTAGAGGTTAAGAGCACCGACCGCTCTTGCAGAGGACCCGGGTTTGATCCCCAGCACCCACATGGCGGCTGAGAACCGTCTGTAACTCCAATTCCAGGAGAACTCCAGTTCCAGGGGAATCCGACACCCTCTTCTGACCTCCGTGGCATTGCAAGACATGGGTGCACAAACCTACATGCAGAGAGTACATTCATACACATAAATAAATAAAATAAAGAAATGATGTATGAAATACATCAATAAAATATTTTATTAAAAAAATTTAAAAACATGGAAAAAAACAACAAAAATTTAAAATTAAAAAAAATAGCCTTATAAGTGAGCTCTGCATCTGACTGACTCCGCTTCAAAAAGAATAAAGTCAAGACCAGTAGAGGAAGATTCCCAACATCTGCAGTGCACCTTCACACCACCTACCTGCAAGTACACCCACCCACACATATAAATGCACCCATGTACATGCAAGCATGCATGCATAGCACATAGCCATGAAAAGACACTACTGAGAAAAATTACAGACCCAGGGGAATGAAGAGATATCTATATTCTGAAATGAGACATAGTATATTGTCCTTCAATAACATTTTATTAGATAAACTGAAAGCAAAATGTAAAAAAATAACATTTGATTTATTATTTAGGTTAATAATTAACATATATTTGTAATTATAATCTAAATTTATTCAGCAACATAAACCATTTTAGTTTTATTCTTCAATATAAAAATCCTCATTTGCTATTAAATGTTGATCTCCTTAAAAAAAAACCAGATACCCATATTCATGGGTTAAAGGACTTAATATTGTTAGGTGGCAATAACCCTCAGTTTGATCTACAGATCAGTGTAACTTAATCTTAAAATTTGTGTAGAGCCAGGTATGGTGGCTCATGCCTAACCCAGCATTTGGGAGGCCGAAGCCAGAACAGAGTAAGACTTTGTCTCAAAAAAAAATTACGGAATCGCAAGAAACTCTGTATAGCCAAAGCAGTCTTGAAAAGGAAGAACGAAGTTGGAAGACTCATATTTTCTGGTTTCAAAACTTACTACCAAGTTATACTAATGAAAACAATATGGCATTGACACAAGGCTAGACATGCAGATCCATGGACTAGCGCTGGGAATTCAGACGTAAACTTATACACATATGTACAACTACAGAACTTGATTTTTTTTTTCCCCTAGCTTTTTGGGACAGGCTCCCATGTAGCCAGGCTAGCCTTGACCTTGCTATGTAGCTAAGGATAACCTTGAACTTCTGATCTTCCTGGTTCCAACTCCCTAGTGCTGGGATCAAATGTGTGCACCACCATGCCTGGGGGCCTCATGCAAGCTAGGCTGGCATTCTGCAAACTGAGCTACATCCATGGCCCAACACTTGATTTTCAACAGGGTTCTAAGATCATTGAAGAGACATAATCTCTTCAACAAAGGAAACTAGAAGAAATATGCACATGTGAAATAGTGAATTTGGTCTTTACCTCATACCACGTACAAAAATTAACTCAAAGTAGATTAAAGTACTTGATGTAAGAGCCAATGCTGTAACACTTTTAGAAAAAAGACCCAAGCTAAATTTTCATGACCTTGGATTAGGCAATGGAGTTCCAGATACAATACTGAAAGCACAAGCAGCTCAAAGGGGGAAAACGTAAACTGAACTTGATCAAAGTGAGAAACTTTCATACATCAAAGGATCCCATAGAGAGTGTGAAAAACAACCAAGAGAAGGAAAGGAAACATTTGCAAACCATTTATCTCAAAAAAGATCCAGAATATATGAATAACAATTCAACAAATGACTTAAACAGTTTTAAAAAGTAGACATTCAAAAGGCAAACAAACATGAAAATATCTCAATGAATGTCGTTAGTTACCAGGAAAATGCAAATTAGAAACATTATGAGATTACCATTCACATCAGCTAATGTGCCTCTTTTAAAATGAAAATAAATGTCAGTGGGAATGTAGATCATGCTGAGTCTCATATGATCCTGGTCTCTGTGCAAAGTGGTTCAGTCACAGTGGAAAACAGTTTGGTGCTTCTTAAAACTGTGGTATGAGTGAGGTGCACAGAGAAACATCACATAGTGACGGTTGAATTAGGAGTCCTTTATTAGTAGTGGTCAGAGAGGGAGCCCAAAAGAGCTCTCGACCCTGAGGAGAACCAGGACAGGGTATATAAACCTTAAAACCACAATTATAATATATCATGCCATAGTTATATCAGATCACCATAGTTTACCAGACCAGGGGTAGGTAAGTTAACAAAGAGGTTTTCAGTTAGCAAAAAGATTCAGTTAGGCTAGGTGGAAGGACATGCTACCTGGACATGTTACCTGGCTACCTGTAAACTTCCCAGTTTTGTAGAAACAATGCACTCCCTAAAACTGCCTGCATGAGATGTTCTGCCTGACTGGCTGCATGGGAATGGCTGGCAAAGGCACAGGGGAAAGCAAAAGTCAGCTGGAACAAAAAGGAGTTAGTTTTGCCATTTTAAAAACATTCTCTAGCCAGGCGTGGTGGCGCACGCCTTTAATCCTAGCCCTTGGGAGGAGGCAGATGCAGGCAATCTTTGTGGAGTTCAAGGCCCAAGCCTGGTCTCAGAGTGAGTTCCAGGACAGCTGGGGCTGCTACAGGGAGACCCTTTTTCTCGAAAAAGAAGACCAAAAAATAAATAAATAAATAAATAAAAATAACATAAATAAAATAAATAAATAAATAACTGAGGTTTGTGCCACGCACGCCCGGCTGGGAAGCCATGTTTTCTAAATACGGCAGGATAGTTGCACATAAAAACCCACAGTGCGCACATGTGACAGCCTACACAAGACCTGCCTAAATCCCAGCCAGAAGTCCTTTTTTAAATCCCAGATGGAGGGAAGAGAGTTGAGACACAACAGGCCCTCCCCTAGCAATTGATAGTAGCTCTGGAAGCGACCCCACGAGTGAGAGATAGTCTTACATGGGTTGTTTAATAGTTAGTTGTCTGTGCCTCTTTTCTGTGACTGCTGACCACTCCCCAGAGAGGAGATAGACCTATGGCCAAGACTATTAGAAAACACAAACTCCATCGGCTTTAAGAAAAAATATACGACATGAAGTGAAGAGGGCGTGGGATACTTGGTGCGTGGTGGAATCTCGAGGATGGAGCCATGGGAGACGATCTTGAATATAATAAAAATACCATTGTTGAGTTTCTCAAGGAATCAATACAAATCTACTTTAAAGACTCAGAATGTTAAATGAAAAGGCAGCAAGCCAGTATGTGTAGTATGGGCTCGTCTGCCTCTAAATCACATGCATCACACGGAGAGGCGAGCTAGTGGATTTCTTGACTCCAAGGCCAGCTGGTTATATAATGAGTCTTCTAAGCCAAGTGGGGTTAACATCGGGAGGCCCGTGTCCAAAAGAGACCAAAAGTAAATGTTTTTTATTTATTGTATTTATTTGTATGTGTATTTCATGTTTTGCCCACATGTATGCATAACACACATGTGTGCTGCAAAACGCAGAGGCCAAAAGCAGAATTGATCCCCTGGAGAACTAATTAACAGTATGTCTAGTGTGGGTGCATGGCGAAACCAAGTCCCAGGGCATTACCAATCACAGCAAGTATCTCTACCCTAAGGAGCAAGTACTCTTAACCACTAGCATCTCTGCGCCCCTCCTCACGCCAAATCTTTTATTAATCTTTTTGAGACAGGGTTTTTCCCTTTAGCCCCCCGTGTCCTGGAACTCCTCTGTACCTGTGAACAGGCTGGCCTGCACGCACACAGATCCAATACCTCTGCCTCCCTGAGTGCTAGGATTAAAGACATGCACCACCACACCCATCTTCATCTGAACTTTTTTTTTTTTTTTTTGGTTTTTTTTGAGCCAGGGGTCTCCCTGTAGCCCAGCTGTCCTGGAACTCACTTGTCGACCAGGTGGCCTTTGAACTCACAGATATATACCTGCCTCTGCCCTCCGGATAGTGCTAGGATTGCTTAGATTAAAGGCCTGCGGCCACCACCACATGGGCATCTGAAAATTTATTTGGATGTTTATTTTTTGATTTTTTTATGTGTATTAATGTACTGTGCATGCAAGTTTGTGCAACCATGTCGTGCAAGGCCCGGAGGGCCAGAAGAAGAGGGGAGGATCGCCGGAAAGGAACGGGACACGGGCGGCCGGGGGAGGAAAGGGATGGCGCAGCCGGCGCGCGGCCGCAGGGGGGGGCCGGGGGGAGCAACCGGGGGGCCGCGGGAAGCGGAGGCGTGCTGCGCGGAACCGCGTGAGGCAGCGCGCCAGCACGCAGCGGAAACGGGGGAAAGCGAAAGGAGAGGCCCACGCAAACCCAGGCCGACAGTACATTAGACAAAATACCAAAGCCAGATGTTNCCACCACGCCCGGCTGGAAGCCATGTTTTCTAAATACGGCAGGATAGTTGCACATAAAAACCCACAGTGCAGCACTTGTGACAGCATACACAAGACCTGCCTAAACCCAAGCCAGGCAAAATCCCAGCATGGAGGGAAGAAGTGAACACAAAGCCCTACCCCTAGCAATTGATAGCTCTGGAAAGGGAGAGATAGTCTTCATTAAGGGTGTGACTAGGCTGACCACTCCCCAAGAGATAGACCTATGGCCAAGACTATTAGGAAAACACAAACTCAATAGGCTTTAAGAAAAAATAAGACATGAAGTGAAGAGGGCATAGGGAGGTGGGGGTGGATCTGAGAGGAGACGGGAGAGAGATCCTGAATATAATAAAAATACATTGTCTGAGTTTCTCAAGGAATCAATACAAATATTATTTAAAACATCAAAATGTTAAAAGGAAAGGCCAGATGTGGTATGGTGGCTCATGCCTCTAATCCCAGCACCAGGGAGGCAGAGGCAGGTGGATTTCTGTGAGTTCCCAAGGCCAGCCTGGTCTATATAATGAGTTCTAAGCCAGCTGGGGTTACAGGGAGGCCCTGTCTCAAAAAGACCAAAAAAATTTTTTTATTTTTTATTTATATTGTATGTGTATTCATGTTTTGCCCACATGTATGCATGAACACCACATGTGTGCAGTGCCCAAAGAAGCCAGAAAAGTTTCAGATGCCCTGGAACTGAAGTTTGAGACAGTTGTCATGTGGGTGCTGGGAACCAAATCCAGGACATTTACAATAACAGCAAGTACTCTACCATAACAGCAAGTACTCTTAACCACTGAGCCATCTCTCCAGCCCCTCATCTGAACATTTTTTTTTTTAATCTTTTTGAGACAGGGTTTCCCTTTAGCCCCAGCTGTCCTGGAACTTACTCTGTACTGTAGACCAGGCTGGCCTTGCACGCACAAAGATCCACCTACCTCTGCCTCCCTGAGTGCTAGGATTAAAGACATGCACCACCACACCCGTCTTCATCTGAACTTTTATTTTTTTTTTTTTTTTGGTTTTTTTGAGACAGGGTCTCCCTGTAGCCCCAGCTGTCCTGGAACTCACTCTGTAGACCAGGCTGGCCTTGAACTCACAAAGATCCACCTGCTTCTGCCTCCGGAGTGCTAGGATTAAAGGCCTGCGCCACCACACCTGGCTCATCTGAAATTTTTTTTTTTTTTATTTCTGTATGTGTATGAATGTACTGTCTGCATGCAAGTTTGTGCACCCATGTCGTGCAATGCCACGGAGGTCAGAAGAGAGTGTCGGATTCCCCCGGAACTGGAGTTCTCCTGGAATTGGAGTCTCAGACGGTTCTCGGCCGCCATGTGGGTGCTGGGGATCGAACCCGGGTCCTCTGTAAGAGTAGTCGGCGCTCTTAACCGCTAGGCCATCTCTCCAGCCCGCATCTGAACTTTTAAAGAGAAATTATATGACCCATCAACCCCACTCCTAAGTACATAGACAAAATAACCAAAGACAGATGTTTGAGTAAATCATGTAAGTAATGTCCATAGTGAAACTTTCCACAGTAACTAAAAGTGGAAACTACCCAAGCACCCATCAAGACGTGGTATATCCCTACAATAGAATACTATTCAGCCATAACATACGGGAAGTATAGCTATAACAGGAATGGACTCTGGAAACAGTACTCTGAGTAAAAGAAGCCATTCATAAAGGCTTATGCCAGGCATGGTGGCACACGTCTTTAATCCCAGCACTCGGGAGGCAGAGGCAGGCAGATCTCTGTGAGTTCAAGGCCAGCGTGGGCAACATAGAAAGCTTCAGGACACCTGGAACTAAAGGGAGACCCTGTCTCAAAAGGACCAAATAATAAACAAATTAATTAATTAATTAGCATTTGGATGAATTACCCAGAATGTGGAAAACTCCTCGGAGGGATAAAAGCTTACCTTACCAGAGACTAGGGAAGGAAGGAACAAGAAGTGACTTTGTGATGAGTGTAAGCTTTTCTTTTAGGATGAGTAAGTTTCTGGAAATGGGTAGTGCTGACAGTTACATACATGTACTAAATACCACTGGATTGGACACCTTAAAAATTGTTAGAATGTAAAATTTTATATTGTTTTTATTAATATTATTATATTTATTATTATATTTATTATTACATATTTATCAATCCCCTAAAAAAGTATATATTATATGAACACTTCTGGGAAGGGATGTAGGTATCCTTCCCTACCAGAATAAGAGGCCATGAAGTGATGCATGATGGGAAAGAGAGGGAGGACCTGGCTATTTTAGCAGGGGTAAAAGATGGAGGCTGGAAGTCTGTCAGCCATGAGGGGCAACATGTTTCTGTAGCTAATGTTGAAATCCTCATGAGAAGAAGCGGCTGGCAGCACAGGCCTCCCAGGTTTAAGCAGCTCTTGTCTGTGCATGCATTTCCTGTGACTAATATGGGCTGGGACTTGTCTGTCTTGGCTACATGTAGACTGAAGACAAGCTCTCCCCTGGTTTGGCAGGAAACGTTTGAAGCGACTGCCAAGACATCTGTTTCATCTTTCTTGGCAGCAACAGGCATCCTGAGAGACAGACTCCAGGCTTGGAACTACGGACAGGAGTGCTTCTCCCCTTTTCTCCTGTGGGACTTCACTCAGAAGCTCCCAGCCTCAGTTTACGGGGGTCACATGCAGGGAGCCTGAGTTGCAGAGACGCCAATATGAGGGGTGGGGACAGAAACAGGTGGTGAGTGACAGGAGGGCAGGTGGGGCTGTCCGGGGAAGCCTAGGAACATCCTGGTAACACAGGCTCTTGCAGGAATGGGAGGGGGAGCATCTTGCCTCCCCCGTGACCTGCTGGACGTCTAATATGGAAAATCAAGGGAAATGACCCGGGACAAATCCACAGACTTCCGGCTCAGACAAACTGGGTTCGATTCCTAGCATGCCGCTGTCTCAGTAACATGTAAAGTCTCTGTGTAAAACTCTGTCTTCCTGGGGCTGGAGAGAT
>VZQC01010439.1:2491423-2543128 GCA_009823505.1 Rhizomys pruinosus
ACAGAGTTGAACAAGATGGAGGGGCTTGGGGATTGGCCTAACAGGCCACTGTAGTCAGACCTCTGCCCTTGTGTCCAAGGCCCCAGAAAAGCAAAATACAGAGTGTAGACTAAGAAGCGAGCGCTGCTGCAGCTAGGGCTGAGCGCTTAATTGAGAGGTCAGCCGCCTCTAAGACCGTCGCTGGGCTTTCCACCCCACGGGGCAGGGCAGCTTCCCTCATGCACCCCACAGCTCCCGCCTCCTCTGAGGTTCTCATTCCCATAAACTTTCTGCATTCTTATTTATTTTTATTTATTTTTATTTTATTTTATTTATTTATGTGTATGAATGTACTGTTTGCGTGTACGTCTGTGCACCCGTGTCGAGCAATGCCGCAGAGGTCAGAAGAGGGTCTCGGATTCCCCTGGAACTGGAGTTCTCCTGGAATTGGAGTTACAGACGGTTCTCAGCCCCCATGTGGGTACTGGGGATCGAACCCGGGTCCTCTGCAAGAGCGGTCGGCGCTCTTAACTGCTACGCCATCTATTTTTTAATTTTTTTTTAACATTTAATTTTTTAAAACTTTTTTGGGGGGTGGAGTATGTCCCAGTAGTGTGTGCGAGGCACAGAGAACAACCTGTCAGAGTCTGCTCTCTCCACCATGTGGGTTCCTGGGGATTGAGGTCAGTCATCAGACTTGGAAACAAGCACTGAGCC
The DNA here is from genome assembly GCA_009823505.1 of Rhizomys pruinosus. NCBI lineage: Eukaryota > Metazoa > Chordata > Mammalia > Rodentia > Spalacidae > Rhizomys > Rhizomys pruinosus. The sequence goes on from VZQC01010439.1 coordinate 2,492,120, forward strand.
ATCTCTTTGTCTCCTTGCATTGTTATTTAAACACTAACAAGTCCAATGGTGGTCCAGGTCCATAAAGGGAATCTTCAGGCCCCACTTATCTGGCAAGTTTGACACTTTCTAGGACAGGGGCTTTAGAGAGCCTTGTCTTATTCTGTTTTCTGTTGCTATAACAAAATACTTGACCCTGAATAATTAATAAAGACAATATCTATACTTGGCTCTTGGTTCTGGAGGCTAGGCAGTATAAAAGCCTGTCATAGCATGGAATGGCGAGGCATCTGGCCTTACTGCACTGTACCATGGCAGAGGGCATCATGGAGCAAGATGACAGAACAAGCATGCCCATCTTGGGATCCTTCTTCTCCTCCTTCATAAAGCCACCGGGGTCACCATGAGGCCCCAGTCTCATGACCTCACCTAGTCTTAATTAGCTTCCAAAGGCTCCACCTCAAAATAGCATTAATGTATCAATTTGTAGAATTGGATTTTCTTTGGTCCTGTGAACATGTGTGTGTGTGTGTGTGTGTGTGTGTGTGTGTGTGTGTGTGTACTCGTGTTCAGGCCAGAGGTCAACCTTGGGTGTCAAGAGCCATCCATCTTGGGGGTTTTCATTTGTTTCTGTTATTATTGCTGTTTACAGGCTCATTCATTGGCCTAGAGCTTTCAGATTAGACTAGGCTGTCTGGCCAGAGAGCCTCAAGGATCCCCGTCCTTGCCTCTCCAGCCCTAGGATTACAAGTGTGCGCAACCACGCCTGTTTTTTGTTGTTTTAGCATGGGTTCTGGGCTTTGAACTCTGGTCCTTTGTGCTGCAAGCACTTTACCAACTGGGCCATCTTTCCAGTCCCCATCAAGTGAACTTTGGGGGACACATTCAGACTGTAGCAGAGCACATCCACTTCCTACTGAGCTCTGGCGCTTCCAGACTCTCACCACCCCACTGTGCATCAAGTATCACTATCTCCCCCAAGCAAGGGAGAGACAGTGACTGTCTGAGAAAGCTGCACAATGGGCAAGAGGTCAGACCGGAGTTAGAAGCAGTTGATGGTCATGCACCAACCTAAGTACCCATCCCCACGCCCAGTCTCCTCAGTGGACTGAGGAGGATGAATTCCCAGTTGCTTTTTAACAGCTTTATTGGAATACAATTTGTATAGCATACAATGCACCCATGTAAAGTGTATCATTCAGTAGATTATTTTATAGTCACGGAATGTACAACCACTGCCACAACCAATTTCAGAACATTTTTGTCACCTCAAAGAAACTCCAAACCAGTTGTGATGACATGTACCTACAGTCCCAACTCTTAGGAAACAAGGCAGGAGGAGCATGAATTTGAAGACACCTGGGCTGCTTGGTGAGAATTTGTTGCAAAAAAGGAAAGAGAAAGGAGGCAGAGAGATGGCTCCGAAGTAAAGACGCTTGATGCCATGCTTGAGCGGCGGAGTTTGATCCTCAGGACCCGCATAATAGGAAGAGAGGACCGACTCCAAAAAGTTGTCCTCAAAACATCACATGTGTGCTGTGGCCTGTGCATGCATGCATGCATGCATGCGTGTGTGCATACAGACACACATACATACACACACATACACACATATACACACAAATAAATAAATAATATATAAAAGAAATTTTTTAAGAGAAAAAGAAGCGAGGGAGGGTGAGATGAGAGAGCCTGGTTCCCACTGCTTAGCGCTCACACTTCCACCCATCCCCATCTTTGAAGCTCTGAAAGAGACTTTTGTCTCTTTTCCCCTCTGGACATTTCCTACAAATGGAATGATGCTTCTATGTGGCGTTTTGGTAATCCCTGCTTCTTTCATGTCATATAAAGGTTTCAAGGTTCGTGTTCCAGCCTGTATCATTACTGCATTCCTTTCTGTGGCCAAATAATATTCCATCCTATGGATGCACCACCATTTTGCGCATCTATTCTTCAGTTACTGAGCTGTTTCTCCCTCTTGGCTGTTACAAATAATGCAGTCATTTTTTCCCTTCTCATAACCCCTGAAGAGGGAGTGCTGTGTGCAGTGGGAGGTCTGTCTTTTGGAGGACCTGCCAGATCATATTCTGGAGTTAATGCACTGTTTCACATTCCCACCAGCAGAGCCCATTTACCCCCCCCTGCTAACCCTCACCAGGATCTGTCTCTTTGATCTCAGCCACCCTCATTGAAATATATCACAATATGGCTTTGACTGACACCTCTCTACGGACTAATGATGCTGTCTTCTCATGTGCCTATGAGACATTCAGATATCTTTACTGGAGAAATGTCTGTTTAGATCTCTTGTTTATTTTTTAATTGACTTATTTATCTTTTCAGTAGTGTTCCTTGTGTATGCTAGATAAAAAACCCTCATCAAGATTTGCAAATCTGGGGCTGGAGAGATGGCCTAGCGGTTAAGAGTGCCAACTGCTCTTGCAGAGGACCCGGGTTCAATCCCCAGCACCCACATGGCGGCTGAGAACTGTCTTTAATTCTAGTTCCAGGAGAACTCCAGTTCCAGGGTAATCCAACACTCTCTTCTGACCTCTGCGGTATTGCACGACACAGGCGCACAAACCTACATGCAGACAGTACATTCATACACATACAAAAATAAATAAAATTAAAAGAAAGATTTGCAACTCTTTGTTCCTATTGTCATTTTCTTCATAATGTCCTTCAAAAGCCCAAAGGTCTAAAGTTGTATTATTTCCTGTGTACCTGTACAGTTTTGTTCATTTATTATTCTTTGACAACCTCTAACACAGATAGAATGTATTTGGGTCATTTTCACCCCATTCATCCCTCTCCCAGGCCAAACGAACACCTTCTTCTTCCCAACAATCCCTTCCTACTTTCATGTATTTTATTATTTTGTTTGGTGGGTTGTTACTGGTTTTGTTGTTTTGTGGCCTATTGAGTTTAATTAGGGTTGCTTGCTTGAGTACAGGGAGTTATGCCAAGGCAACATGCCAGTGGCTACACCACTGAGAATGTGACTTCCTGCCCTGTAACAACCACTAACTGCCAGTAGCTCCTTTAGGAGGGATTGGGTCCTATCAGCCCCTCCCCTCTCCATGGTGGAATATTGATGGCCCAGTCTTATGCAGTCCTGGGTAGGTAACTGCAGCAGCTGTGAGTTCATGAGTGTAAAGGCCTTGTCATGTCCAGAAGACAGAATTCCACATCGCCCCTCCCCCTCTGGCTCTTGCATTCTTTCTGCCCCTCTTCTGTGATGCTCCCTGAGCCTTGGTTGGAGGTGATATAAATGTCTTATTTACAGCTGAGCACTCAACACTCACTTAGTCTCAGCCCCCAAAATTTCAAATTTATTCCATTTTTCTTTATAGGCTTGTTCTTTGGAATCATGGGCCTTGTAGTCTTTTACAAGTAATATTTGACATATTCCCATACTGAAACAGTCACTTGGTTCTAAAACAAAACAAAACAAAACAAAACAAACAACTATTGAATAAGCAGTCATCATGATCTGAGAACCTGTTCAAGAACTACTGAGTTTTTGGAAGCCCAGGATTTTTTTTGTTTTGTTTTGTTTTGTTTTTTTTTTTGGTTTTTTCAAGACAGGGTCTCCCTGTAGCCCCAGCTGTCCCAGAATTTGCTATGTAAACCAGGCTGGCCTTGAACTCACAAAGATCCACCTATCTCTGCCTCCCAAGTGCTAGGTTTAAAGGTGTGTGCCCCGACGCCAGGCATTTTCTTTTTAAGATGTATGAGTGCTTTGCCTATACATATGTAAATGCACCATGTGCATGCAATGTCCATGCAGGCCACAAGAGGGCATCAGATCCCCTGGAACTGTAGTTACAGACAGTTGGAAGCCATAGCATGGGTGCTAGAAGCAGAACCCAGGTCCTCTGCAAAGGCGGCAATGCTCTTAGCCACTCAGCATCTCTCTAACCCTAGACCCCAGCTTTTAAAACATTCTTTCATTATATTCTACTTCATTCCAAAAATAATTTGATTCCACTTTTAAAATTTCAAGTGACCAGGATGGGGTATATTTTGGTGGTAGAACACATGCTTAGCATGTGTGAGACTCCAGAGTCCCTCAGCAGCACTAAAATTTTTGTTTAACTAAAAATTAATTAAACAGGAACTGGAGAGATGGATCTGGGGTTAAGAGCACTGGCTGTTCTTGCAGAGGACCTGGCTTCAGTTCCAAGCACCCACACAGCAACTGACAACCTTCTTTAACTCAGTTTCAGGGGATCCAACGCCCTCTTCTGACCTCTGTGGGCATTGCACAACACAGGTGTGTTTACATACATACAGGTAATACACTCACACATAAAATTTTAAAAAGAATAAATATTTTTTAAATTAATTTAAAAAGCACAAATGCGAATACCCTTTCTTTCTTGAAATTTTTCAATGCCTCCCACTCAGGATAAAGTACAGCATACTTACATGTCTGTGATGTGACAAACACCATGCTATTTCATGATTTAGCTTCTACTCACAAGAGCCATCATCTCCACCCCTCACCATCTCAGCTAGCCACTGGGGGCCATTGCTTCAGAACCTCGGACCCAGATTGTCTTACTTCATACACTCAAAAAAGTAGATGCGCTTTCTAAGATGATGACAATTAGCAGCACCAGAGCAGAAAGGGTGGAAAAGAATAACTATAGGTAGAATATTGAGACCAGGGTCTATTTGAAGGAAACTGCAAATTTATCATATATATTTTTAAAAAGCAAACCTACATGCTCAGCAAGTTGAGTCATACCAGACCACCTAATATAGTTACAAACATTTCTGCTTATCTAATAGCCCTGATATTCTACATATTCACAATGATGCAGTAGGATTTATCTCTTCACCAAGATAAACCATTTTTATTATAATCTGTTTTAAGAAGGCATGAGGGAATGGGGAGAGATGGCTCAATGGTTAAGAACACTGGCTGTTCTTGTAAAGAACCCAGCTTTGGTTTCCAGTCCCCACATGGTGGCTAATAACTGTCCACAACTCCAGTTTCAGGGGATCCAACATCCCTTTCTGGCCTCTATAGGCATTGTACGACATGGATATATCTACATACATTCAGGCAAAACACTCATACACATAAAATAAATAAATCCAAGAACATTTAAAACAAGATGACTTGTTGAGGCTGTAGTGTTGTTTAGGATTTCTATACGTAGTTGTGGCAGTGCTGTGCCTGAACAAAAAGTCTTACTCTTAACATCCATTACAACCAAGGGTGGGGCCTAATCTGTTTTGAGGTGGGAGGATGACTTTCAAGAGTCTATTCTAGGGGCTGGAGAGATGGCCTAGCGGCTAAGAGCGCCGACCGCTCTTGCAGAGGACCAGGGTTTGATTCCCCAGCACCCACATGGCGGCCGAGAACCGTCTGAAACTCCAATTCCAGGAGAACTCCAGTTCCAGGGGAATCCGACACCCTCTTCTGACCTCCGCAGCATTGCACGACACGGGTGCACAGACTTGCATGCAGACAGTGCATTCATACACATACGGAAATAAATAAAATTAATTTAAAAAAATAAAAAAAAAAAGAGTCTATTCTAGCCTCCCACCATGGTTTTGAGGCAGGGTCTCTCTTCTCTCTGCTGTGCTGTATATCCAGGCTAGCTGGCCTAGAAATTTCTAGGCAAATCTCCTGTCTCTGCCTCCTTTCTCGCTGTGGAAGTGCTGGGATTCAGATGGGCAGCAACCATACATCTGACTTTTTATCATGTGCGTTCTGAAACTCAAGCCATCAGGTATGTACAGCAAGCTCCTCTACCCATGAAGCCATCCTGCCAGCCCAGGATGTTTTACAATTTTTAAAGTACTAGTACTCGAATTAATATTTAAACCAAAAGCTTGACTCTTCAAAACAGTTCCTTCTCATAGCTTTCCCTAACTGAAGTTTAACTCCAGAAGAAAAGAATGACAGCCCTCTGGGCTGAAGAGATGGTTCAGTGGTTAAGAGCAATAGCTGCTCTTACAGGGGACCCGAGTTCAGCTCACAACTGTTCATAACTCTAGTTCCAGTAGAACTGACACCCTCTTCCCGCTTCTGTGGACATTGGATGATGCAGGTACACTTACATATATACAAGCGAAACACTCATACACATAGTATAAAAATAGATAAAGTATCTACAAATGGTATCCCTCATTTGTGGATGCTAGCACCAAATCTTCCTAGTTGAAAGGCAAGCTGAGCAGCCAGGCGTGGTAGCGCACACCTTTAATCCCAGCACTTGGGAGGCAGAGGCAGAGGCAGAGGCAGAGGCAGGTGGATCTCTGTGAGTTCAAGGCCAGCCTGGTCTACATAGTGAGTTCCAGGACAGCTGGGACTAAAGGGAGACCCTGTCTAAAAAACAACAACCACAGCAAAAAAAAAAAAAAAAAAAAAAAAAGACAAGCTGAGCAACATTAATGTTACATTTTTTAAATTTTATTTATTTTTGTACGTGTATGAATGTACTGCCTACATGTAGGTTTGTGCACCCGTGTCGTGCAATGCCGCGGAGGTCAGAAGAGGGTGTCGGATTCCCCTGGAACTGGAGTTCTCCTGGAATTGGAGTTACAGACGGTTCTCGGCCGCCACGTGGGTGCTGGGGATCGAACCCGGGTCCTCTGCAAGAGCAGTCAGTGCTCTTAACCGCTAGGCTATCTCTCCAGCCCAATGTTACATTTCTTTTTATCTGAAAGCAACTGTGCTGTTATAATGTGAATCCCTTAATGGGCTCTAGAATTAACTTCCCACTTATTTTCAAACTTTGTAATTTCAGTATATGGGTAGAGGGTATATATTTATATTTTAGAGTAATATAAAATTAAAGGGAAAAATGTGAATTCCTAAACATTTTGTGGAATTAACATATAGTTTATTTTCAGAGACCATAATTTTAGTATATACGTGACATTTATATAGGCATATTTTGGAGCAATACAAATGGGAGGGAACAACAACAACAAAAGGACTGGGTCAAAGAACTGACTGAAACAGTAAACTTCTGCCCAAAACAATAAACCTCTGCATAGAAAACTTTTAAAAGACTGAGAAAAAGATGCAAAAAATAATTTTTTAGTCGGTGCTGTCATTCTTTTTCTTAAATTTTATTTCTTTATTTATTTTTAATTTTTTTGGGGGGTCTTTTTGAGACAGGGTCTCCCTTTAGTCCCAGATGGCCTGGAACTCACTGTGTAGACCAGGCTGACCTTGAACTCACAGATCCACCTGCCTCTGCCTCTGCCTCTGCCTCCCAAGTGCTGGGATTAAAGATGTGTGCCACCATGCCCGGCTCCAAATTTTAATTTTTAAAAAAGCTTTTTGGATTTATTTTAATTTATGTAAATGAGTGTTTTGCCTACATGTATGTAAGTATACCACATGTGTGTAATGCCTGTGGAGGTATTATGCCAGAAGAGGTGTTGGATCCCCTGGAACTAGAATTTTAGCCAGTGATAAACTGTCATGTGGATGTTGGAATGCTGGGAACCCAGGTGCTCTGCAAGAACAGCAAGTGCTCTTAATCACCGAGCCATTCTCCAGCCCTCTCAACATCAATTTTAAGAAACTAAGTAAGATTTTAGAAATACAAGAACTGGGGATATGACTCAGTCAGTATAGCACTTATAGGACCTGAGTTCAATGCTGAGCACACTTATAGAAAGCCAGGCGATCCTGTAATCCCAGCATCAGGGATGCAGAGCCATCCCTGGGGGTTTGCTAACCAGCCCAGCTAGCCAAATCTTCTTGGGTTGTAGGTTTAGTGACAGACTCTACCTCAAAAAAATAAGGTAGGGATTAATTAAAGAAGGCATACAGTGTCAACCTTGGCTTACACACAAACACACACACACACACACACACACACACTACAAGAGAAGTACATGTTCATTGTAGAAAATACAGTTAAGGGGCTGGAGAAATGGCTTAGCGGTTAAGAGCACCGACTGCTCTTGCAGAGGACCCGGGTTCGATCCCCAGCACCCACAACAAACAAACAAATAAATAAATAAATAAAATTTAAAAAAAGAAAATACAGATAAATCAAAATAAAAATTATATGTCATCTCACTATTCAAAGTCAACTACTGCTAACATTTCCAAGTGCTTTTATACTTTATCCTATATAGCTCTGACTGTTTTTACAAAAATGTTACCTTACTGTGAACTTGTTTCCACAAGTGATAAAGAAATCAGTGCATATTGCTGACACTGTCGTTCGAAGCCTGTGTTAGTAGATGGTCTTTCACTTGATGTCTGGGCTATTTCTACCTGTTCTTGTCCTTCTCTGGTTTGGGGTGCCATGGTAGCTTTGGGGACCATGCTGGAAGCATCTTCTTTGGTTTCCCGGGTTCCCTGTGACTTGGAAGTGTGATACATTTCTTAGTGGAGCCCTTGCACATTGTAATAATGGTACTTTGTGGCTTACTTAGAGAACAGGGCTCTATTAATCCCTCTTGTCTGATCTCAGTCAACCTTGCCCTCAGTGGAAGCCGGATTCTTAGACCCTGGGGATCTATTTGAGCTGTTGTCATAGTGATGGTGCAGGATGGGGCCAGGGTTACTAGGCCAATGTCCCTGACCAGACCAACTCTACCTTAATGATATCAGCAGACCCTGGCTGCTCAGTTTCAAGCGTGACGAGCCAAGCAGTAAAGGCAGTGCTGGTTCTAACAGAAGCTCTCTGGAGCCTGGCATAACTCCCCATTAAGGAAATTTGGCTGACTTGTCTGGAGAGTATTCAAGGGTCTGACTCAGCTGTCACCACAGCCTGGGGCCATGCCCACACTCCCACACTGGTGTCCCAAGCCCCTACAAGCATCTAGGAGCACTCCAAATCCAAAATGCTCTCTCTTGCCACTGTGAAGACCCACCAGGAACCCAGGCAGAAAGGCTGCTCACTACTGCACAGCAAAACTCCCTGTTCCACCTCCCAGTGAGGTGGTATGAATGGGGACACTGAGGTTCGTGAAACTGGAGCTGATTCCAAACCAGGCAGCAATTAAGAAGCACGGTCTGAGCTCAGCATTCCCTCCCATCTCCCACCTCCACAAAGGAACTTGTTTGGAATGTTTTTAAAAGCAGTTGATATTTTTCCCGGAAGTTCTTTAAGTCTGATCCTAAGGAAAAAAAATCTGTGTGTGTGTGTGTATGTGTGTGTCTTTGTGTGTGTGTGTATGTGTCTCTGTCTCTGTGTGTGTGTCTCTGTGTGTCTCTGTATTTGTGTGTCTCTGTCTCTGTGTGTGTGTCTCTGTGTGTCTCTGTATTTGTGTGTCTCTGTGTCTGTGTGTGTCTCTCTCTGTGTCTCTGTGTCTTTCTGTGTGTCTCTCTGTGTCTCTGTGTGTGTGTGTGTGTGTGTCTGTGTGTGTTTCATTATACAAGTTGTTCATGATGAGTACATTTTGTTTGGGGAAAAAAAATGAAGCCTTGCAGATGAAGCTAAAGTCCCTGGCCCCTGTCCACTGTCCCAGCACTCTCTCCAGACAGAAGCCTGGCTTGGAACATGTTCAAATCTGATTTAAAATCATCTAAATCTCATTTGCTTGACTCAAGTGGCCTAGACGATTCCAGTGACGCAGATCCCTGTCCCCAGCTGGGCCTGAGCCCAGGAATCTCACCAGGCTCTGGGTGCCCCATTGCCTCCTCATGGTCCGTAGCACTGCCCGCAGAGGTGTCCTTCCCTGCCCCAGGGGATAGATAGGAGAGGGACGTGTGGGGTTCCTGGGTCCTCGACAGCTCTTCCGTCTTCTTGCCCTAGTTGTGGTTGCAGAATCCCAACAGTCTCTGCCTAGACTGGACGCCAGAGTTTGGACAGATGAAAAGAGATGCCTTCACAGGTTTAGCTGTCCCTCCAGCAAGCTGCTGGATCCTGGGGATGGTGCTGCAGCCTCGGGCTCCGAGCCCAGCTGCTAATTCCATGCCACCTCGCCGCACACTGCCTGCCACTCTCCGTCCACCCTGCTTTCCTATCATCAGTCTCTTCCTTCCTGGTCCCTCACTCCCCTCTGCCAGAGAGTAGCTCAGCTGGCCATCTCAGTGTACCTGGAAGAGAAGAGTAATGTTTAAAAGAATCTAAAGGGCCCAGATCAAAGAAATAAATCATAAATGGTATTAATTCTGACCTTAAAAATAACCCATGGAAGGAGGTTTCCCAGGTACAGTCAGTGGGTGCCACAGCCTGGCTCTAGGCACTAAGCTGAGGAGGAAGCCTGCCCCACATCAGCCCTCTTCCCACAGCGCAGCCTTAGAAGGGCAAGGAGCCCTGAAGACACAGATGAGGGTTTGGATTCTAGGAAACAGGAAGCAAGTCAGCGCTCAAATTCCTCTACTCCTAATCCCAGGTTAGGATTTCAGTATATAGTCTAGATTCCCTTTTCTGAAGATTTTCTTTTTATTTATGTGTACATATGCGCCTGTGTGAGTTTATGTGTACCAGGTGCATTTAGGTCTCTGTGGAGGACAGAAAAGGGTGTTGGGTCCGAGTCATAGGACTTGGATGCTCAGAACAAAGCCTGGGCCTCTGTAAGAGCAGCAGGTGCTCCTAACCACAACCAACTCTCCAGCCTCTTACTCTAGACCCTTAAATGCAGAGACATCAGATCCAGTGGAAAAAACACCCGAGCTCTAACATGTGATCTGAAAGTCAGTAAGAGGGAGGTGGGGGTTGGGGGATGGCGCATGCCTTTAATCTCAGCACTCTGGAGGCAGAGGAAGGCAGATCTCTGAGAGTTCAAGGACAGCCTGGTCTTTGTAGCCAATTCCAGGCCAGCTGGGGCTACATGGAAACCCTGTCTCAAAAAGACCAAAATAGGAGCTGGAGAGATGGCCTAGAGGTTAAGAGCGCCGACTGCTCTTGCAGAGGACCCGGGTTCGATCCCCAGCACCCACATGGTGGCTGAGAAACATCTTTGACTCCAGTTCCAGGGGAAACCTACATCCTCTTCTGACCTCCATGGCATTGCACGACACGGGTGCACAGACCTGCATGCAGACAGTACACTCATACACATACAAAAATAAATAAAAATTAAATAAAAAAAGTTTTTAAAAAAGACCAAAATAATAATAGTAATTAATAATAATAAAAATCAGTAAGAGGGCTTCCCTGGGCAAGGGGTCTTCTTGACAGAAGTACACTCATGCTCCATGGAATTCTTAAGGTTACAATGGCTCAGTTTTCATCCTAAATTAACTTCCTTCTTTTGCAGCTGGGAAAAGCCAGGTCAGCAACTAGAGACACAGCAAGGTCCCCAGTAAGTCAGCGGAGGCTCTGGGCCACCTAGGTATTTTTCCAGAACACTAAAACAATACAAGACTTTCCTTGGCCCAAAAACATGTGCTATAGAGTCAGGACAAAACCAGAGCTGCAAAGGACATTTTGCTCATGCTCCGGACTAGTCCCAGTGACCCCAGAAGTGACTTTTAGCTCCAGAATCACAGAACAGATGCCTCTGTCTTGCTGGATGATGGCTGACAGCCTCACCCTGCTCCTGCCTATAAACTCTGTGTTCTAGGACCACATCACTAATAGGAAGGAGCCTGTGGTGAAGGCCTGGAGTGAGAGGGACACATTTGGGTCCAGGTCTCATAGTCCAAGTCTATCGGGGCTCCCCCTCCAGTGAGGTTGCAGGGGACTCTAGCTCCTGCTTCTTTGTGTCATCACCAGGGAAGCCCTAATCTGAGTCCTAAACACACTCACGTGGCCCAGATCCCACCAGCCCATCAGTTCCTAAGAGGAAAAGCTGTGGTGGCTCAGCCCAAGGAGCAGGCAATAAAAGACAGGCCCCAAGCACCCCAGAGTTGTTGTGAACAAAGTAGAGAATGGAGGAGGAAGGCTAGGAAGATGAGGGGGGTGCGGGATGGGTAGGGAGGCTAGGAAGATGAGGGGAGTGCAAGATGGGGAGGGAGGCTAGGAAGATGAGGGGACGGGGAGGGAGCGGTAACTCTGCCCCCAGGTGGAGGAAAATATCTCAGTCATTTCAATAAAACATATATAGAGCACACAGTGTACATAGAGCAGAAATTTGTTCCTAATAATTCTGGAAGCTGGAAGTCCACAATCAAGTCATTGACTAGAAATCTGGAGGTCTTGTTGGATCCTTCCATTGTTGAAAGGATCCAGGAGGTCTTGGAGGTCCACTCCATAAGGACACTAATCCCCTCCGAAAAGCTCCCACCCCCGAGTACCATCACATTATGGATTAATTTTCAATACATAAATTTGGGGGAACACAAATACCTAGCCCATGGTAGAAAACTTCCTGGAGGAAGTAGGAGTCTACCTGGGGTCTTAGAGGGTAACTAGAAGTTTTCCAGAAGAATTGGAGGGAGGCCACTCCAGGATGGCAAAGCAGCTAGATCACAATTCAGGAGAACCAGGGAGGAGCAGGAAGTGGGGTTGGAGTGTCAGGAGAAGGAGCTGACGGTCAGGAACAGCTTCAGAGCCTTGGCTCACATCCTATAGGTCACACGTTTTCAAGGAGCCCTGGGATTGGTGGAAATGCTTCAAGACTAAACAAGATGGGCAGATGGATGCTCTGGGTCACTGTTTCTTATTCCGTGCTCCCCACAGGAAGACCTTGGAATTGAGGTCCTGATGATGGAGGACCTACTGAGAAAAGTAGCTGTAAGGGTGCCAGAGCTCATGTTGATTAACGAATGACTCAGCACTGGTGACGGCATCTCCTCACCATTCAGAGGTGTCCAGGCCACAGGCTTCCTCACTTGTCAGAGCTTAGAGGGAGCACCTTGACGTATAGGCAGAGTTAGCCGACGTCCCACTTCACTGCCCAGCACAGGGCCCAGCCAGAACTTTCCTTGGCTTTGAAGCTGATGTGCCCATTGTTTCATCTGAACATATGTCAGAGGAGACAGAAAAACTCAAGCACAGATGTAGGAACGAGTGCTCTCATGCTGTGAAGGACGCATGGTAACCCCGGGGAGGCCCAGAAAGCAGGCAAGGAAGAACTAGGGACAGCCATCGGTGGCCACAGGCACAGCTCGAACCGCCCTCTCCCCCCTGTTCCTCCTGTACTTAGCTGCCTCTGGAGAGACTGAGATAGTACTGACGATGCTGACGGCTCTCCAGGGCTGCCGCTAACGCGCAGGTATGAATTAGACAATGTTACTGTGGCAGGATGTGAAGACAGGGAAAACTGTGAGGACACAGGAAGAGGAAGGAGTCCCTCATACCAGAGTCTGTTAAAGCCTCTGGCCAGCCGAGCATCAAGAATTCTAACACAATTAACAATTGCTTAAGGCCTCTCTCCTTTCCTAGCTATAAATGCCTGGAATTTTCTAGGAATTTCACAAGAAACCCCTTAAATGGTGAAAGAACATGCCCTAAATACCTTGTGTAACCTCAGCGGCTCCTGGTTTTACCTTAGCATATTATAATCCCATCCAAACTGTCTCTAGTTGTGAAGCATTTTCACCTATGAACTCCTTTATCAGAAAGGGGGTAGTTTCTTAGCAACTCTGCAACTTGAGAGACAACAAAATAGTATCTATGTCCACTGTTAAGACAGTTAACTGTGACTCGCTTGACAAGCTCACACCCACAATGGTATGTCTTATTCTTTCCTGAGCATCTATGTCTCTTTCAACTCCTGGTCTTAGAACCTACATTAAAAACTGTAGTTTGAAAAAAAAAAAAAAAAAAAAGCCAGGAGTGGTGGTGCATGCCTTTAATCCTAGCACTTGGGAGGCAGAGGCAGGTGAATCTTTGTGAGTTCAAGGCCAGCCTGGTCTACAGAGTGAGTTCCAGGACAGCTAGGGCTACAGGGAGACCCTGTCTCGAAAAGACCAAACAAACAAACAAACAAACAAAAAACTGTAGTTTGGGGATTTCAGCCTCGTCAGAGTATAGACTGCCATTGTTGGACTACCCAGGCTGTATCACGAAGGCCAGTACAGAAAGATCAAGACAGGATGCGTGCTAAGGGAAGTGTCTCTAAATTCAATTGAGAAATGATGTATGATGTATGGAAAGAGTTTAATAACAATAAAAAATATTTTTTAAAAAACTGTAGTTTATTTTGTTTTTTGAGACAGGGTCTCCCTGTAGCCCAGAACTAACTATGTAGACCAGGCTGGCCTCCATCTCACAAAGAGCCATCTGCATCTCTCTGCCTCCAAAGTGCTAGGTTTAAAGGAATGCACCACCACACTCAGCTTAAAACTAGGTTGAATGAGCTGTGACTCTCTTAGAGAAGCTCACAGCATGCTCTCAAGTGTATCTTTCTTTCTTCCAGAGCACTTCTCTTAACCCTTGTGCTTAAAATCTACTTGAAATAGCCTTAGTAAACCCCTAACTCCACTTCACACTAGCTAGTCCCGAAATTATTTCCTGCATCAAAGCCAAGGATTCTGTTTTGCCTGAGTTGAAGTCCCTAACTCCTCAAACTGCTGTGGCGACAGGAGCTGTGCACTCATCTATGGCACTGCTTACAGTACCCGTCTTAGTTGTCTGTGTGGCTGTTGCAGAATCCTCAAACTGGGTAGCTTGGCTCAATATTCTGGGGACTGATATGCTCAAGATCAATGGACTGCTCTGGAGAGGGTCTCCTTCGTGATGTGGCAGAAAAGCTCAGCAAAGGCGAGGGGTGGGCAAATTCACCTTCTCTTAAACCAGCCACTCCTGGGGCAGCAGCTGCAACCCCCCCCCCTCCGATCATCTTCTAAGGGTAGCAGCACCAACACATGGCAACTAGACTACAACATGCATCTGGGAGGGGACAATACATGAAGCACCTGTTCCTCTGTGTAGACACAGCCTCAGGATCATGGTCTTTCCACAGAGTACTGCACAGCTGGCCACCGTGACCTCTACTTGCAGATGAAAGAAGTCTCCCCAGCATGCTGAGGCACTCCTTAAATATTGCCTCTGTTCGAGGAAGGGGTATGCTGGGCCCTATGTCTGACCTGAAGAGGTGCTGTGGTCTGGATGCTTGTACCCAACCCCAGCTCATATATTGAAAAACCTCACCCCAAAGTAGAGCCATAAGGAGGGCCTGTGTAGAAAGGAATAGATCATCAGGACACAGTCCTCATGTTTGGGACTACTGTCCTCATTCAAGGGGACATAGAGAAACCCTAGCCCCTTCTACCAGGTGAGGACGCAGCCAGGAAGCATAGCTGTCCCACAGAGTGGGCCCTCCCCAGATGCTCCATGTGGCACCACCTTGACCTTGGCCTTCACCTCCAGAATGATGAAAAATGAGTCTCAAATTGTTGATAGGCTCCCAGGGTATAGTGCAAGGTTACAGCAGCCTGAAAGGAATAAGCAGGAGGCCTCAGTCCCAGCAAGCCATAGCAGATGCTCAGTCCCCCCCACCCAGCACCTGGAATTCCTTGATTCAAACCCAGGGCTTGGAGCCAGGCTCCACCACCAAGCACCAGTCACACAGGAAACAGAATAGAAGACAGGGCTATTAACTGTCCTGTAACCTCAGCTGAGCCATGGAGACCTCAGGGAGGGGGCAGGCTTCTGTTGGATCAGTAAGGCCTTTCTAGCCCTTATGCTCAGTCTACACTTAGGATCTCAGAGTCCCCTAAACTCAACAAGGATTTTTTGAGACAGGGTCTCCCTATAGTGCTATAGTCCCAATTGGCCTGAAACTTCCTATGTAGACTCTCATAGAGATCCACTTGCCTCTGTCTCCCAAGTGCTGGGATTAAAGGTGTGCACCACTATGTCCAGCTCAATAAGGATTTTCGATGCCAGCAGCTACTCATTCAGGGCCTATTCACTTCCTCCAAGATCTTCTCTACCACCTGTCACCCCTAGACTGCTATACTGGATAGCTTTAGTTGTCAACTTGACACACCTGCATAGAGGGAGCCCCAATTGGGGAATTTCCTCCATTGGACTGGCCTATGGCCACATCTATGGGACATTTTCTTGATTGTTGAGTGATGTGGAAGAGCCCAGCCCACTACAGGGGTTGCCACCCCTAGACAGACGGCCCTATATTATATAAGAAAGCAGGTTGAACACAGGCTAAGGAAGCAAGCCAGTAAGCAGCATTCCTTCATGGCCTGTGTTTCAGCTCCTGCCTCCAGGCTCCTGCCCTGTGTTCCTCCCTTGGGCTTCCTCAGTGATGAACTGTGACCTGGGAGATGTAAGCCCAATAAACCCTTTCTTCCCCAAGATGGTATTAGTCAGATATTTGGTCACAGTAATCAAAGGCAAAGTAGAATAACTGCTATATTCCATAGCCCAAAGTGCCCTTATAAGTTACTCACCCACCTTTTCACATCTGGGCTCTCACCCTCCTTCATAGCAGATATCACTAATGGACCACTACACTCCTTTCCTGTTAAACCTGGGTTGAACCTTAGAGTCCTTCTCAATGCAATGCTCTAGCCAGCTACAATAGAGGTAGCTGAGCCAGTATGAGAGATGTGACTTATTTTAGCAAGCCCTTACGTGATGGGTAGAGAGAACTTGTAAGTAGACAGTCATCAGCAGAGATGTGACAACAAGCCAGTGTCCCATCTACCTCCACGATGAGCCTGGGAGACGCAGTAAGGGCCTCTCTGAGAGCCCACAAGGGAGCAGGGAAGTCCACTAGAGCAGGGCTGTGAGAGCAGGATTATTCAGGTCAGCACAGGCCCTCTGGAAGCCAGCCCACCCTCCAGTAAGCAGGGCAGGAAGAATGACACCAGCTTCTACTATGGTGTTTCTGACCTCCAAGTCCTTTGGCCATACAGGGAACGTGAAGGGAAATGTGTTCTGTGCAGCGCCCTAGCTGGGATTAGATTTTACAGCTTCCCTCCACCCAGCAGCTGTGATTGTGTTAGTTGCTCAGAAATGATCACACACGACTCCAAAGAGACAAAGGTGACAGGCAGCACGTACCATGGGCACAGAGCCTTGGCAATAGATACATCAGCTTTGTACCGTGGTAGCTTCCAACTCCTGGCATCCCAGATTCTAGAAGCTCTCATGATGAGTAGGGGAAAGCATGCTTGTTCTTGAGGCTTTTTATAGCCTGATAGTGAACGTCATTAAGAAGGACTTGAACCTGTCTTGATAAAGTTGGAGAGCATCTTGAAGTGTACAGGATGAGCACCATGGAGTGACACTCTTCCCCAAGGAGATAGCAGAGGGTTCTGCCCTGGCAGCTCTTAGGACGAAGAGCACTGGGGGCATCACAGGCACAGGGCACTGACACAGATGTTTCTGTGGCTTTGATTCTGGTTCCTGCATTGAATGAGCAGATGAAAACTATTGGAGCCCAGCTGCTGGTTCATGTGTGTGCAGAGAGTACATGTATCCCATGGATCACGTGTGGAGATCAGCTGTGTTCACTTTCTACCTTGTTGGAGACAGGGTCTCTCGTTCACAGCCGTGTACCCCAGGCTAGCTGGCTCATGAGCTTCCAGCTCTTCTCCCCTCTCCACCTCCCACCTTGGGCATGGGGGCTCTGAGGTTTCAGGTGGCAGCTACCACCTCTGGCTTGTGCATGGGCACTGGGGATCTGAACTCAAGACCTCATGCTCGTCATAGCAAGTGCTTTAGCATTAAGCCTCTTCCCAGCCCAGATCCCCTCTCTTTGTCTGACTTGAATCCTGTGGGGCCCGGGTTGTGCTCCTTGTTTCTGGCCCAGTAGTTTCATCTCTTTGAGCCCCAGTTTCCTCCAATGCAAAGTGAGGACACTAGACCTCATTTTACAGCATTTCAGCAAGGACTTCCAAAGTCAGTGTCATGAAGCATCCAGCCCAGCACCAGTGCTGGAAGCAACTAGTGAGTTCTTACTATATCTACACCAGTCTTGACCGAATCTGTAGAAATACAGGCCAGGGGCTGGAGGGATGGCCTAGCGGTTAAGAGTGACGACCGCTCTTGCAGAGGACCCGGGTTCGATCCCCAGCACCCACATGGCGGCTGAGAACCGTCTGTGACTCCGGTTCCAGGAGAACTCCAGTTCCAGGGGAATCCGAGACCGTCTTCTGACCTCCGCGGCATCGCACGACACGGGTGCGCAGACCTGCATGCAGACAATACATTCATACACATAAAAATAAATAAATAAATAAAAATTAAAAAAAAAAAAGTTTAAAAAAAAGAAATGCAGGCCAGGACAGTAACCCCATCAGCCAATTACCCTGCCAGTCCTGAACATATGCCTCAGTTTCCTTTATGAGAAGACCTATCAGGTGAGCTGGGAAGGAGACTGGTGACAGTGAGCAGAGGAGACTGAGGAAGCTCCAATATGGGAGATGAAGATGGTAGGAAGTCTTCGGGAGAGGGGTTGAGGCAGATCCCATTCTCTATCATGTCCAAGCTCATGTCCCGCTGCAGAGGCACTAAAGGGAGATAGAAAGAAGTTCCAACCCCTGTAAGGAGCAAGTGGAGGATGCCACCCAAACACTTCTGGCCTCTCCTGTGCCCATGGAAACCTGGATCATGGGGAAGCCCACAGCTAAGATGTGAAGAAGACACAGGGAAAGGTGTTGGTAAAGCCGAAGTCTGAAGCCATGGCTGTGCTAGAGGGCACGCAGAGCCTGAGATTCAGGTTCCAAGGATAGAAGACTGGAACCAGGGCTGCCCTGGGGGCCTGCCCAGGGGTCACCTATGCCTTGGTTCTCCAAGAGGCCACACTTTCCCAGTGACATGGTACAGAGGGTGTCTTGTTATGCACCCCCAAGGCTGCTCCTGGCCCCTAGTGGCCAAGCTTCCTTGCAGAAGCTGCTGTGCCCAAGACCAGCTTGGCTTCTTTTTTTTTTTTTTTGGTCTCTTTTTGAGATAGGGTCTCCCTGTAGCCCTGGCTGTCCTGGAACTCACTCTGTAGACCAGGCTGGCCTTGAACTCTAAAGATCCGCCTGCCTCTGCCTCCCAAGTGCTAGGACTAAAGGCGTGCGCCACCACGCCCGGCCCCAGCTTGGCTTCTGGGACCCAAGGACATACCTGGTAGCCCCCCTTGTCTCCCTCACCGTCATAATGGGGCCAGTCTTTAGAGCAACTCCCAGCCCATAGGAGAGTGTCCAACTTCCAGCAAGCCCAGAGTCAGAAATGTCCGCACAGGCTTTTTGGTTCTACATGGTCCAGACAGTCCAAGTAAGCAAGTTCCTGTGTATTTGGTTCGCATGGCTACAAGACTGGGAGAGATAGCCAGCTCTGCTCCTACAGAGAACTCAAGCCTGATCTCCCAGTGACAGGTAACTGGTACAGAGTCAAAGCCCACTGAAATTCACATATGCTATGCATTTTCTGCAAAGAGCTTCTGTTTCTGAAATGCTTAGAATTCTTTATCCTCTGAATCAAAGCAGGAGACCTGGGAATAATTAGCCCATCCTAATACTTGGAAGTCGTTCAGCCTCACCTTCAGCCAATCTCCACAAGGGGCCCTATTCCTCAATGGGTTTCCAGGGCCAACAGATGACAGACTTGGTCTTGGTCTCAGCTCCATCTCCAGCCCATGGCAGGATCCGCTCCCACCTTGGGGGGGGGGGGAATCCAGAGTGGAACAACCTCATTCATGATCCTATGAGACCTGGATAAGGCCCAGTCACCTTCAGAGAGCAGATCTCATCTCCTCCAAAAACTTATTTCTGAAACATTTCCTGACTCCCAGGTTATTAGTTACTTTTTTATTATATGACCAATGACCTGAAAAAACAACTTGAGGGAAAAGATTTATTTCATCTCACAGTTTCAGGGGGTTCAGTCATGGTCACTGAGCCCATGTGTTTGGTCAAAGCGTCAAGATGGCACTAGTGTGCCGTAGGAGAATCCTGTTCTCCACTTCCTGGCAGATGGAACACAGAGAGAGGGGAATGCTGGCTTGGGCTTTCTTCCTTTTCCACCTTTATTCCATTTAGAACTCCCAACCACATTCATTTAGAATGCCGCCACATCCAGGCTTTCACACCCAGTCCTCACTGGAAACATCTTCAACAGACGCACCCCTGGGTGTGCCTCGCCCGTTTCCTAAAGTGCTTCTAAATTAACTTGGCAACTGAGTCCAACCATCACACTACAAAGATCCTCGGTAGAGTTAGAAGTGTCCCTTTTTAACCAGCTATCTGATTAATATTGTCACTGGAAAGATGAACTTTGCACACATTAAATAGCTGTAAGACCAGACAGAAGTCTGAGGGATTATGCAGTCAGATGGTAGCACTGTTTGAGCAATAGAGTCAGGATCCGGGGCATCAGAGACAGAATTACAGGGAGAAGCCAGCAAAGCTGTGTGGGGGCTCATGGCTACAAAGAACTGAAACCACCTCCTTTCCTCAGAAGACCCATTCCAGGAGCCGGGCTGAGGCACAGCTGATGCTTGCCTATCATGCACGAATTCACGAAGCCTTGGATTCAATTCCTGGGACTGCATAAAGCAGACACAGTGCGTCATGCCAGTCGTCCCAGTACTCGGGAAGTACAGACAGGAGGATCAAGAGTTCAAGGTCACTGTCTGCATGCAAGTCTGTGCACCCGTGTCGTGCAATGCCGCGGAGGTCAGAAGAGGGTCTTGGATTCCCCTGGAACTGGAGTTCTCCTGGAATTGGAGTTTCAGACTGTTCTCGGCCGCCATGTGGATGCTGGGGATCGAACCCGGGTCTTCTGTAAGAGCAGTCGGCGCTCTTAACCGCTAGGCCATCTCTCCAGCCCTGCATGCAGACAGTACATTCCTACACATACAGAAATAAATAAAAAAAAAATTAAAAAAAAGAGTTCAAGGTCACCCTCAGATACATAATGAATTCAAGACCAGCCTGGGTTACATGAGACCCTGTCTCAAGAAAAAAAAAAAAAGAAAGAAAGAAAAGAAAACCTTTTCTGACTCTCCAGATTTCTTCATGAGCTCTCCCAGTGGACAAAGTCAGTACAGTAATATCTATCCTCATGTTTCGGAGAGCAAGTAGAGGCCTTGGAAACTGGGTCTCATTCAGTCCCACATGGAATGAAGCTGAGTTCAGTTTTTCTGACCCCTACAGCAAGACCCTCGAGTCCCTGAGGAATAGGTCCATGGGCCTGACTTCCAGGCTGGGAATCTGGGAGCTGGGAACTCAGCCTGACAGAAAGTGTGATGCATCTCCAGAATAGCTCACCATCGGGTTCTTAGGTCACTTTCAGCAGAGATTTAGTGTCTAGAGAGAAGGTGGATATTCCAACCTATGGTGTCAGAGAGACATTGGCACCTGTAGTGTGCTCACACAAAAGTATGTGGGACCCTGAGCATACTCACAGAGACCATAAGGAATAGCTGAGTGACTGGAGAGGGGTCACCTGGAAGGGAAGAGTCAGGTAGAGATTGGCATTGTTGGCAAATCATGCACCCATCCATGAGGAAGAGCTCCACACAAGAGTTAAAGCTGAATAGAAGCCAGGCGGGAGAAAGCACTGGGAACCAGGGGAAGGGGATGGAGAGACCTCACTGTGTCCCCCTGGGAGGTCACAAGACAACCATGGACACCTCACTCTTCTCCCTAGAGAAGTCAGAGTCTTCAACTGTATAGCATACCTGAGCCCTGGACCTTGATAACAGTTGGCCCTTAAGTGAGACATTCAAAAGGGTGCCATTGAGGTCAACGGCCCCTAAGCTGACCCCCTTAGGAGGAATGACTTTTGCCTTCACTCTGAGTCCTGTTGGTCCTGGGAATGTGCTTAGTCAGAGAGGAGAATGGGCTGTGAGCCTGTAGTACTCTGCAAAAGTGGACCTGCAACCCTAGCCCTGTCAAACTCCAGAAGGAAAGCTGGTTTGGAATAGCTCAGGAGACATTTTGCTTGGCAAGAAGTAGGAACATCTTGGGGCAACATTTCAGAAGACATACCATGACCACGATGCTTATAAACTCACAGTAGCTATGGTTACCTGAAAGATCTGGCTAAGATCAAGCCAGCCAGCATTTCAGCGTGGATGAGGAAGGGCTTCATGAGGCCCTATGCTTAGCTAAGTAGCTATTGACAGTTGATGGTTGTTAGGGAAGGAGAGTTCTTTGGGGGAGTGGCCATGCTTAGGTGGATGCCCATGTGTGTAAGTGGTACTAAGTGGATGCTGTGGGTTAGTCAAAAAAAATTTTTTTGTATGTTTTTGAGACAGGGTATCCCTGTAGCCCCAGCTGGCTTGAAACTCACTATGTAGACCAGGCTGGCCTTAAACTCATGGAGATCTGGCTGCCTCTGCCTTCCAAGTGCTGGGATTAAAGGCGTGCACCACCACACCCAGTTTACTTAAAAAAAAATTTTTATGGGCCCAACTTTAATCCCAGCACTCAGGAGGCAGAGGCAGATGAATCTCTGTGAGTTCAAGGCCAGACTGGTCTACAAAGTGAGTTCTAGGCCAGCTGGGGCTACAGGGAGACTCTGTCTCAAAAACACACACAAAATATATATATATATTTTTTAAATTTTTTATTTATTTCTGTATGTGTATGAATGTACTGTCTGCATGCAGGTCTGTGCACCCGTGACGTGCAACACTGCGGAGGTCAGAAGAGGGTGTCGGACTCTCCTGGAACTGGAGTTCTCCTGGAATTGGAGTTTCAGACGGCTCTTGGCCGCCATGTGGGTGCTGGGGATCGAACCTGGGTCCTCTGCAAGAGCAGTCTGCGCTCTTAACCGCTAGGCCATCTCTCCAGCCCACAAAAAATATTTTCTAAAGGAAGACTAGTTCATGAAGCTGGGAGGAGGAAGTGTTCCTGGGGAAATGGGAAGGAAGAGAGGGAGTGGATATGATGAAGATATACTGTATATATGTGTGAAGTTGTCAAAGAATACATTTAAAATACTCTTTTCTGAGACAGGGTCTCCCTGTAGCCCCAGCTGGCTTGAAACTCACTGTGTAGACCAGGCTGATCTCAATCTCAAAGAGATCTGCCTGCCTCTGTCTCCTGAGGGCTAGGATTAAAGACATGTGCCAGCACACCAAACAATCTTTTTTTAAATAGTAATACTAATAGAAATATTCCTGATATAGAAAGACATAGAAAAAAATTGAAAGTACAGAAAAGCATAGAGAAGAAATAATGAACTTTTTTTTTTTTTTTTTTTTGGTCTTTTCGAGACAGGGTCTCCTTGTAGCCCCACTGTCTGGAACTCACTCTGTAGACCAGGCTGGCCTTGAACTCACAAAGATCCACCTGCCTCTGCCTCCCAAGTGCTAGGATTAAAGGCGTGTGCACCACGCCCGGCCGTAAAATAATGGAACTTTCATATTTTTAAATAATCCTTAATCCAATTCCATATGAATAAACTATATTTAGTCTTTTTTTTTTTTTTTTGTCTTTTTGAGACAGGGTCTCCCTGTAGCCCCAGCTGTCCTGGAACTTGCTCTGTAGACACCAGGCTGGCCTTGAACTCACAAAGATCCATCTAGCCTCTGCCTCCCAAGTGCTAGGATTAAAGGGGTGCGCCACCACACCCAGCTTTTAGTCTTTTTTTTTTAACATCTTGGAGACACTCATTAACTTGCCTTGGTAACCAGCTTGGAGTACCATAATGTTCATTGTCTTGCCACCAAGAATTGGCATTAGTAGCACCTCCCACACCCACTCTGAGGTGTCCCATGGCATGGGGCTTTGGGTATGCGAGAGCATACCCTGAGGGGTCTGTACAGTCTAACAAGAATAAGCTTCCATTGAGCAGAGCAGCCTGGCCCCTGCCACAGCACTATCTATAGCCTTTGACCACTGGGATTGTGCTCCTCAGAGTAGTGTCCTTCTCAATCCAGAGAGAGAGAGAGAGAGAGAATCTTACCTGTTTTTCTTACCAGGTTTTTGTGTGTGGATATGAGTTCATGTGTGTACATATACATATATATGTGGAGGCTAGGGGTCAACCTTGGGTGTCACTCTTCAGGAGTCATCTACCTTGGTTTTTTGTTATTGTTGCTTGTTTGTATGTTTTGTTTTTGTTTTAAGACAGTCTCGTTGGGCGTGGTGGCGCATGCCTTTAATCCTAGCACTTGGGAGGCAGAGGCAGGTGGATCTTTGTGAGTTCAAGGCCAGCCTGGTCTACAGAGTGAGTTCCAGGATGGCTGGGGCTACAGGGAGACCCTGTCTCGAAAAAAAAAAAAAAAAAAAAAAAGACACAGTCTCACCATGTAGTCCTAGCTGGTCTAGAACTCACTCTGCAGGCTAGGCTGGCTTTGACCTCACAGAGATCAGCCTATTTTTGCTTCACTAGTGCTGAAATTAAAGGTGAGGGCCACCATGCCTGGCTTGTCCACCTTAGTTTTTGAGGCAGGGTCTCTCACTGGCCTGGAGCCGGCTGAGCAGGCTGGAGCTAGGGACCCCCCCCCCCCAGGGATCCACCTGACTCTACCTCCCCAGTGTTAGGATTGCAAGCACCCAGCATGCTGAAAATCGAACTCAGGTCCTCATGCTTGCAAGGAAAGTAAATAATTTACTAATAATTCAGCCATCTCTCCAGTCTTTCTAACCAGATTTTGATGGGTTTATTGAAAAATCATTTTCCGAGTTGTGTTATCATTTTGCAATTTTTTTTTACATTTATTTATTGTGTGTGTGTGTGTGTGTGTGTGTGTGCTTGCACACACATCACACATGGCACAAATGTGGCGGTCAGAGGAGAACTCGTGGAAGTCCATTCTCTCCTTCCAACATGTGGGTTCCAAGGCTGGAACTCGAGCTGCAGAGCTGGGCGGGAAACTCCTTCACCTGGGCACCATCTTATTGGCTCCTACATTTGTGTTTTACTTTTATTTTGTTTTCGATGTTTTTGTGTGTGTGTGTGTGTGTGTGTGTGTGTGTGTACCAATGCTTTATATTTTTATGTCAAAGCTACTGGCCTTTCCTTTTACAATATGTCTGTGACTTAGAAAGCCCTCCTGGGAAATGGCTCTTTAAGTGGGTCAAGGGGTTGCCTTTTCCTCTTCTGGATTTCTCTATTTTGGGTAAGTTTTGAACAAACATCCTTTTCCTAAATACCATTTTCCTGGGAACATCTGCAATGTTGCTTTACCCCTCCTCCCCGCAGGCCTGTATGTTGGTGTGAAAGGAGGCCTTCCTACCCAATGGTGGGGTGGACCCTCTGAAGGGGGCTGAGCCTCTGAAATGGCTGTTTCCACACCAGCTTCCAGATAACTGGACTGTGTTAAAAGACATAAAATATTTCCCACTGAAGAAATAGAAACTCCCATGAAGAATTTACTTGTAAAGACCATGTGGATATGGCCCATATCAGCTCAAAGGGCGAGAAGGTCCTGCTCCCTGGGAGGAGCAGGCATTTGAGGGTTTATAAGTGTATAGTCAGCCATCTGTGTCTCTGCTGTGGGAGTCACAGGAACCCCATCCCGTGAGGTCAAAGCAGATCATGGAACCCTGTGTACCTCCTGGCACGTACAAAGAGCAATGATGTTTTCTTGTTGCCATCTTTGTACTCATTGACCCCCCAGAAAAGAGCACACACAGCCAAATGGTGGCCGGTAAAGAGAAGGAACTACAGGGCTGTATTTCTCTAGCATTTGGAGATACTGACTGGTTCTGGGTCCTTCAAAACACCAAGCAAAGAATATAGGTCAGAAGACAAGATTGGCTGACTAACAAGAGAGCTCTGAGGTTAAGAACCCAGTGCCTGACAGCTTCCAACTCTGCCCTTTGTAACTGTGTGACCTTGACCAAGACATTTCTTGAAGCCTCAGCTACTTCCTGATTGGAGGATACTAGCCATACCTCTCTTGTTGGGTACTATAGGGCTTGAACACAAAGTCACTTAAGACTGCCTATAAACCTGTGGCAAATATAAAACTACCTTCCAGCCTGGAACATTCTGGAGACTAAAAGGAACATTATAAAGAATTGTCTATGAGCTGAAGTTCCCAGAAATAAAGGCACACCTAGGTTTAAGATCCCACAAGTTGGGCTGATTAGAACTTCCTGACTGTGCAGAGTTGGAATGTTCTAGACTTGAAATTATCTTGGGCTGTCCCCCTCCAGCATTCATTGCCCACTTCCCTGTGGGAACCAACAGCCTACCACTATCAGATAAAGCCCTCTGGAATGTATTCACTTAACAGGTCTCTACCTTCCACCAGCCTAAAGCTATAATTGTCATCAGAAAGTGTCTGACCCTGCCACGGGCTTTCCCAGCTATAACTCCCTAGCCATCAGCATCATCTTCCGAATGCTCTTATTATGAGGTTCTTTTGTTCTGTGATTATAAATGTTCCTGTTACTGCTTTCACTGTGGAACCATGTTATTTAAAGCAACATAAATTGATATGTTCCTGGGTCATGGTCACTCATATTTGTCTCAGAATAAAAAATTTTGTTTGAGACAGGGTCTCACAATATAGTTCTGGCTAGAAGAATATATATTTTTAATTTTATGCGTACGAATGTATTGCCTGCATGTTTGTAAGTGCACCCATGTTGTACAATGCCTGAGGAGGTCAGAAAAAGGACTGGAGTTATAAATGGTGGTTAGCCTCCATGTGGGTGCTGGGAATTGAAGTGGGGTCCCCTGCAAGAGCAGCCAGTGCTTTTAACTGCTGAACCACCTCTCCAGCCCCAGAAAAAATTATTTTATCCCCTTAAGTGAAAGCTATATTTCCATCCACACATTCTGGTGACCCAGAATTGTCCCAGCAAGCCAGGGCATCTGGCTACTCTGTGAAGGGCCCAGCACAGTGCCCTACTCTTCACAAGTTCTCAGCAACGGCAGCCATGGGGGGTGTCTTTTCCCCACAGCACTGACTCATGCTGGACATAGACAAGAACCGTGGATTTATCAGCAAACTCCTGGATGGGACAAGGGCAAGACTCACAGCCATGCCAGTCTCACCAACCTGTATCCTCTGGGAGCCTGTCCTTCATGGGAGGAGAAGAGGGGAGGAGGGGAGGAGGGGAGGAAGGGAGGAGGGGAGGAAGGGAGGAAGGGAGGAGGGGAGGAAGGGAGGAGGGGAGGGAGGGAGGAAGGGAAGGGGGGAGGAAGGGAGGAGGGGAGGAGGGGAGGAAGGGAGGAGGGGAGGAGGGGAGGAAAGGGAGGAAGGAAGGGAGGAAGGGAGGAGGGGAGGAGGGGAGGAGGGGAGGAGGGGCGTCACTATGGGGAAGACCTTGCCTACCCTGGCCCCTCTTCGTTTCTGTGTGAGTTAAAGACAGCTCCAGACTAAGCAGAAGCTGCCCCTCCCCTCACCAGATCTTGTCTGTACCCTAGCGGCTCCAGAAGTCACAGTCTGGGCCTCCCCTTGAAGGGAGCAGTTATCCTTGACCTTGGGTCCAGCCTGAAGCAAACTGAGCAGAAGTCCCTGCTTTCCCTGCAGCCCAGTGGCATAAACACATTCCAGAAGCCTAAGCACCAAGCAGGCATTGACTCAGGCCTCAGAAATGTGTGATCATTGGATTCCCCTTCCTGAGTGTGAATTCCTTACCCTAAGGTGGGCCCACAGGTGGGCCAGGCAGAGAGAGAGAGAGAGAGAGAGACAGACAGACAGACAGACAGACAGAGACACAGAGAGAGATTTTCTCTGGATGGACTCCAGCCTTGTACCAATACTGCTTTCTAGCTCTGTTCCTCCCTTGCAAACCTCCGGAATCTACGGTGTTGGGGGTGGGGGGGTCATGGAGGAAGGGAAGGGAAGAGGTTCAACGCTCAGAGAGTAGAGCAGGCAAGCTGAGTCAGCAGGGGTAGAAGCAGCTGAGTGGTTTCAAGAACCGGCATCCCAAGTCCTTCTCTGGCCAACCTGTGAGCACAGATGGAGAAGAGATGCCCCTGGATGTGGGACTAAGAGCAGTCTCTCTGCTGTAAGCCTTCCTGGGCCAGACCATCCTGGCTTCCTGTGTCCTTCCCCAGTACAGCTTCTGGGATACTGGCCGTTTTCAATGTGTTAGGTAACTAATCAGGAATTAGCAGGTTTAGAGACCATTGTGAATAGACTTCTCCCTCAGGATCAGATTTGGACCCCACGTACCATTTCCCCAGCAACACTCCAATTTTAAGAAAGGGAAGCATCACAAGTGTCTTTCCATGAGATTTAAAGGACCATATGGAAGGTGGAGGTATTGGACCTTTGTTGAAGCCATTATGGGAAAGCTAAGACTTCCTCTTGGTCAAACGGACAGAGTCTGAGTTCTTCCTCTGGCCCGGGGTACAGACAAGACATTCTATTCTGCACCAAAGATTCAAGTATTATATATTGCTGTCCCCTCCCTTAAGAGTTAAGCCATCAGGGTCTGTCAATCAGCTGGCAAAGATACCAACTCCTCAGGAAGGCTGATTCACCTGAAGAAACACTAAGGAGATGGGAATAGTATCTACTTCCTTCATGAGATAAGGCATGCGTGTAAACCCCCAGGAAGCCCTCCCTTCCAGTTGCTCACAGATCTGCACTGTTAAGCCTGCCTGCTTATCTGAGTTCTAATTCAAAAGAGTAACTTTTCTTTTTCTCCTTTTTATCTCTTCTTTGAATACCAACCAATCCCGTACTTGCTTGCCCTGACACTCTGGACTCTCTCACTGTTTCCCGGAAGTTACTCCCTCCCCTTCTCCATACACCTACTTGAGACCTCCATTGCTAACCCCAACTCAAAAAGCATGGCTTTCTCTCTCCTTCCTCCCTCCTCCCACACCCCACTGAGATTTCCAGCTTGCCTGCTCTGGTTTTTCTCTCAGACTCTAACAAACTGATCTTTGAACTTCTTTCTGAGTCCATTTTTCAATTATTTTATCAAGGAGACCAAAGGCCTACAAAAGGGAACCCCAATTCCCTGGTCAAAGGCCTACAAAAGGGAACCCCAATTCCCTGGTAACATGTGTCTTGCTCAATTCTTTGTTCAAGACATTATCACAGGACATCCCCGCAACCCCCTCCAGTTGAAAGTCTAGCTACTGTGGGGCTGTGACCCCTAGGCCAAAGGTTCTCTTGGGACATAGCAGTGTCCTTTTTTGGTTGTACTAAGCAATTTAATAGTGAATTTCTAACAATCACAACAGAAATCCCCCCCCCCTTTTTTTTTTTTGTCTTTTCGAGACAGGGTCTCCCTGTAGCCCCAGCTGTCCTGGAACTTGCTCTGTAGACCAGGCTGGCCTTGAGCTCACAAAGATCCACCTGCCTCTGCCTCCCAAGTGCTAGGATTAAAGGCGTGTGTCACCACGCCTGGCAGAAATCCCCCTCTTTGATGGCTCGAGGTGTGGTCTTGTGACTGGAGGGTCCAAACATAAGGAGGTGAGATCTGTGAGCCAGGTGTTGAATACAAGGAGAATCAGAAACTCCAAAGAATGGACAGACATGGAAGTGCCCGTCCAGTCATGACCTATCTGCAGAGTAGCTCAGATCTGGCAGGAAGACTGTGCCCCTCACATCATGGCAGCCGAGCACTAACACTTCTGAGTCCCAAGCTGCTATCGGCATGGACATGGATGCTAGCCTGAAGGTCCAAGAGCGGCATCCGAACACCTTTCCTGAATCTGAGGGCTCTCGGGGAAGGAGAGCCTATCTCTTCCTCCACAGGAGTCAGTGTAGGAGTCAGTGCCCCCCCCCCCACACACACACACCCAACCTGGTTGTGTGTGCTTGCTCTGGAGCAGGGGCCAGGAGTGACCGAGGGTCTTGGTCGTGAGCGGAACAACTGGCCTGGCAGCTCTCAGGCAAGGCTGAAGTGACAGGTGCACCGTGAGAAGATGGCATGGAGGAGATCCCAGCGTCTAGGGTCTGAGAGTGGCCCTGGTCAGAAGACGCAGGTTCATGGGCCTTCGCGGTTTTGAGCAGGTCTGAAGGTCCATGCCTGGGTCTGAGTTCTGCAGGTGGAGGAGGCCTGGCACAGTGGACACTTGCTCCTGACAGAGCAGATCACTGAAGTAGAACAAGCTGACCCTAGCAGGCAGAGGTTATGTCTGCCTGTGACAATCCCTTCACTGAAGCCCTCATGGAGAGAAGCCAAGGAAAGGATGCAGAGGAAGGGCGGGCTGCAGTCGAGGGGCCAACAGGAGAGCAGAGGTGCTTATCTCTGCAGTCCTCTGGGCTGGAAGTGAGGAAATTCAGGGACCCTCACAGCCGCCCCCAGGGCCAGCTCCCCCTGCTCACGGCTGCCCCCAGGGCCCGCTCCCCCAGCTCACGGCCACCCCCTGGGCCCGCTACCCCTGCTCAGAGCCACCCCCAGGGCCTGCTCCCCTTGCCCCTCATTTATATATATAAGCTGTCTAAGAGGCCAGCCCTCCTACAACCCTGTCTTCCCTGGATTTCTCTACTCTGTCCTGGGCCACCTTGTCAGCCAAGCATCCAGCTACAACCTCCAGAAGTCGTGGGAGAGGCCATGTCTCTTAAGGACAGGCTTTCCTTAAAAGAATGGGGCCTTAGACCTTTAGAGGGTATTGGGCAGAGTGATGGCTTATGACTGCTCGCTCTAGGGGTCACGCCCTTAATAAAGCTTTTTGAAGGAAGGACCTATGACATGTTTCTAGCCAGAGTGGGCAAAAGGAAAGGGATTTTGCCCATGGAATTAAGGTCTTTGAGTTTACTAACCTGGACTGTTTTGTATGAGTCTGGCTCCATGATGGGAAAACCCTTGACAGATCCACCTGTCACTTCAGCCTCACCCGAGAGCTGCCAGGCCAGTTCTGCTCATAACCAAAACCCTCCCTTGCAAGAGGAGTTGCCTCCTTTTGAGTAAGGCGCCTCTCCATGCAGACTTGATGGAATAGCTACCACCTTGGTGAGGAACCACAGCCAGACTCTGAGATCCCAAGGTAGTTTCTAGCTGGTTCCCCCAAAGCTAGAGCCCTCCATCACATAGCTGAAAAATAATTTTAAAGTGTGGACATGGATTCTTCCCCACCTTCTCCCCCAGGCCAGATCACAGCCCAGCAAATAACTTGGCAGTTTAGTGAGGCTCCGAGCTGAGGGTGCGGGTGAGCTGTGCCCACATTCCTGGCTCAGGACCTGTAAGAAAATAAAGGGGCAGTGCTCTAAGCTGCTAAGTTTGGGGCGATTTATCACACAATACAGTAATACAGGCAGAGAGGTACAAAGCTTCACAGGGTCAGGCTAGAGCTTGACAAATTGAAACAATGAGATCTATTTTATACCCTTAAGATTAGAAAAAAAAACAAAACCCTACCAAGACATTATCACGCATAAAGATGTGAGGTAAGGACCACTGGTGGGAGGAGTGGGGGAGTGGGTAGGGCTGGAGAAATGGCTAGGTGGTTAAGAGCACTGGCTGCTCTCACAGAGGCCCAGGGTTTGGTTCCCTGCACCCACAGTGCATGCAACTGTCCAGTTCCAGGGGATCTGATGACCTCTTCTGGGTCCCGTGGGCGTTACAGGCACATGGTGTACTTACATGCTGGCAGAGCACTGGCTGGAAGAATAAAAATAAAATATAAAAAAATTACAAAAGAATCATTGGGGGCTCTTGGTGGGAGTAGACACCCGGGGAGGCAGGTAATGGTTAAGCTGGCATTTTATTTACAATATGCAAATTAAGCATGTCTAGGTTGTGTAGATGGAAATTCTGCCCCTGCTGAGCCACCCTGAGGATATAGATGCTCCTACTGAGGCCAGAGTGTCCCACACAGATGCCAGCCCAAGTCTGGTGTGCACTTCCTGCCACATCCTTTCTAGCCCTCAGGCTCTCTTTGGTAAGGCTTGGAAGTCAGCCTCAGGGTCGTCTCCACACAGCACAGCCTGCCTGTTGTCCAGCTGCTGACTCCTGTTTGTGATAACTTTGGGCCACTGCCCAGACCCCAGAGAACACAAGATGTACACCCCTTCTCATGCTTAAGACAGTGCTTGGTCCCTACAGGGCATTCTCCTAAGCAGCTATGGACAGCAAATGTCTTCCTCTGAGGCTAGATGTACAGGAACACATATACCATAGAGAAGACCGAGAACTGAGGACACTGCAAATTGATGTTCACATATTATCATTTTAATGCTTAAATATGGTGAAGGCCCCTCATGATGGCTTAATATAGTTCAGTTCCATCCCCAATCTGGGCCCAAAGAAAGACTAAGGTCTATAGACCCAGCCTCTTTAGGAAGTTACCCAGGTATTGATCAGGGCTGAACAAAACCCATGGGCTCACCTCCATCTCAAGTGGCTTGTCCAGGATTTTCTTACCCATGTGCAGTATTTTTCTAAAGAGACAGTCTAGTCCTTGCAATCTTCTTGTCACTTTGAGTTGCTTTCACATACCAGTAGCTTGATACAGCTTTGACTTAGGCATGGCAAAGTCTCATAGCATAGCCCACTGGGAGGGCCAGTTCTGCTCATAACCAAAACCCTCCCTTGCAAGAGGAGTTGCCTCCTTTTGAGTAAGGCGCCTCTCCATGCAGACTTGATGGAATAGCTACCACCTTGGTGAGGAACCACAGCCAGACTCTGAGATCCCAAGGTAGTTTCTAGCTGGTTCCCCCAAAGCTAGAGCCCTCCATCACATACTGAAAAAAAATTTTAAAAAGTGTGGACATGGATGCTTTCCCCACCTTCTCCCCCAGGCCAGATCACAGCCCAGCAAATAACTTGGCAGTTTAGTGAGGCTCCGAGCTGAGGGTGCGGGTGAGCTGTGCCCACATTCCTGGCTCAGGACCTGTAAGAAAATAAAGGGGCAGTGCTCTAAGCTGCTAAGTTTGGGGCGATTTATCACACAATACAGTAATACAGGCAGAGAGGTACAAAGCTTCACAGGGTCAGGCTAGAGCTTGACAAGGGGTGGACATCTTGTGTTCTCTGGGGTCTGGGCAGTGGCCCAAAGTTATCACAAACAGGAGTCAGCAGCTGGACAACAGGCAGGCTGTGCTGTGTGGAGACGACCCTGAGGCTGACTTCCAAGCCTTACCAAAGAGAGCCTGAGGGCTAGAAAGGATGTGGCAGGAAGTGCACACCAGACTTGGGCTGGCATCTGTGTGGGACACTCTGAGCCTCAGTAGGAGCATCTATAATCACTCAAGGGGTGGCTCAGCAGGGGCAGAATTTCCCATCTACACAACCTAGACATGCTTAATTTGCATATTGTAAATAAAATGCCAGCTTAGCCATTACCTGCCTCCCCGGGTGTCTACTCCCACCAAGAGCCCCCAATGATTCTTTTGTAATTTTTTTATATGTGTATGATTTTTACTTCTTCCAGCCAGTGCTCTGCCACATGTAAAGTACACATGTGCCCTGTAACGACTCCACGGGAACCCAAGAGAAGGTCATCAGATCCCTCTTGGAACTAGGATTATAAGACATTGTAGCCCTGGTGTGGTGCTGGGAACCAAATCCCTGGGCCTCTTGAGAGCAGTGCCAAGTCTATAACCACACCTAGGCCATTTCCTCCAGCCCTACCCAACCCCCACTCCCCCACTTGCCTCCCACCAGTGGTCCTTACCTCACATCTTTATGCGTGATAATGTCTTGGTAGGGTTGTTTTGGTTTTTTTGTTTCTTAATCTTAAGGGTATAAAAAATATGATCTCATTTGTTTTCAAATTTGTATTTTATTCCTGAGTGTAAATTTGTATTTTTGGTAAACTTGTAAGTCATTTGGGTTTCTAACTGTGTTTTTTTAAGTCTTGTGTGGGGATTGAAGAAGGCCAGAGGAAGATGCTGGGTGTTTGGCTCTATGGCTGCCCACTTTATTCCCTAAGACAGTCTTTCGCTGAACCTGGAGCCAAGCTAGTGGCCAGCCCCAGTGACCCTCCCCTGTCTTTCCACCACCACCACCACCACCACCACCACCACACCACCCCATGCCCCCACCTGCCCCGCTCCTCGCGAACTTGGGTTACAGACACATGTAGAGACAGGCCTGGCTTTTCATGTGGGCTCTGGGCATCTGAACTCGGGTCCTCATGCTTGGGCAGCAGAGGCTTTGACCTGCTGAGCCTTCTCCCCAGCCCTTCTTCTAACTCTTTCAAAAGTGTTGTTTCTCCCTTGTTCCCAATGAGGTTTCTAAAGACCTCCAGCTTGTCTGAAAGCCAGAGGCAGCCCCTCAGCTCACTCTGCCTAATGTCTACAGCCTTATCCTCTAGCCTCTGTGCCTTCCACAGCAGCTTCTGTGCCTTCACCAGCCTCTCTGCCTTCCACAGCAGCCTCTGCGCCTTCCACACCAGGCTCTGTATCCTTGGTATTGTATGCTCCAAGGTGGGTTCAGTTCTGGGGGCCGGGGGGTGGGAGGGGACACAATGTGAGTTCACAGTGTTTCCATTCCTGCTAAGAGTCTGTATATTGTGATAGGAACAGATCCATAGCTGCCTCTCTATTGGGCCAAAGATTTGTCCTTATGTTTTTAAAGTCAGGAGGTTGAAAGGGGATGTGAGACAGAAAGGCTGGATGTGGCATCGTCATGGGTTCAAGGCCTGAGCACTGTGTATGACTGTGGCTTCAATCATCCTCACAACACACTTGCCTTTTTAAATTATTTTCTCTGCTGGAAAGAGGGAAACACTTGAATCAATGAATCTGTGTATGTGTGTGTGTCTGTGTATGTGTGTACATGTCTATGTGTGTCTGTGTGTGTGTCTATGTGTGCGTGTGTGTGTGTACAATTTCTCATGTATGCATCTGTGGAGAGACCAGAGGTTGATGTTGGTTGGACTCCCTCTATTGCTCTCCACCTTATTTTGGGGCTAGTATTTCTCACTTGAACCTGAAGCTCACCATTTAGCTGGACTGGCTGGCTAGTGGGCCCTCATCATCCCCTGACCCCTGACCCCTTTGCCCAATGCTGGCTTACACACGCACGCCAACACCCCTAGTTTTTCCATGGGTGCTGGGGATCTGAACACAGGCCCTCGTGTTTGCAAAGTAAGCACCTTACTTACTGAAACTTCTGCCTAGCCCCTGAGTCTTGGAGTTTTAAACTGTGGGCCAGAACCCAGTTTCTGCCTCCCAGGACAGGCCCTGGTCCTCTATTTGGGGAGGGAACTGGTAAGCGAGTGACTGAATATTGGCTTTCCTCTCATTGCAGGTCCCAGGCAGCCTAGTGGACTTTCTGCCCAAAAAAGCATGGTGATTAAAAACTAGGGAGAAAATACAAATGACCCCATTGAGTTTGCTGGGCCATGGGGGCTTCCGGAGAGAACAATGGCCTCTGTGTCTGTATCTCTTGAGGGCCGGAAGCCCCCAGAGCTTGGCCCACTGATGAGTCATGCAGTCTATCTCTTGGCCTGGCTTTGTTGTGCCTGGGGATCTTTCAGCTCAGCCTGAAATGGCAGATGATCTCAGTGCAGGGGATGGAGAAGCCCTACAGTTCGGATTCTGTAGTGGGGAAGCTCACCGCCCACTAACGGCCCAGAGGCTGATCCTGGCCTTGAGAGTGTTCCTGGCGGTGGTGGGTGGACCCCAGGCAGGCTCCCTGAACTTCAGCTGGTGCTGAGCCCGGAGGAAGAGACCGGGGCCAGGGAAAGCCCCACTTTGTTCTCTCTGGACCCAGCTTTAACCGTGTCCTGTGGGGTTTCCTGGACTCAAGTGAAGCACTCCCATGAGTATAATTAGGAATACCCCAAGGAGGCTGACCTGTGACTGGCAGGAAGCCTAGGGCTGGGGTGGCCTCCAACCTGGTTTTGTCTGGAAAGCTTCAGATGGAACGGGGCTTGGCTGTCCCTATGACCGGCTTGAGAGGATTACAGAAACAGGGATCCACAGTGTGCTGAAGCCACTTGAATTCTGTTGTTTGTTCTTTAGTGTCCACCCCACTGCTTTGCACAGTTTAGGGGCCACCTACTAGCTGGGACCATGAGCAAGTTACTTTCCCTTCCTGAGTCTCAGGTTCGTCCTCTGTGGAACGATGACAGCCATACTGCTCAGAGGACTGTCATAAACATGCATAGGATTGCATGGGCTTGGCCTGTGGCTTGTGGCTACCATCAATAAACCACAGTCACCTCTTCATTCCCCAAGGCTTTGAACTTTGGCTCTTGATTGTGCGTCTGCTCTCCTTCGCCTTCTGGACACATTCTTTGGCAATGTCTTTGGTAAGCGGAGGGGGGGGGGGGGGACACCACACCTACAGTGCCTCCGAAGACTGCTTGGTTACATCTGTGTGTCAAGCCATGGTGTGATGACTGCTTTGGCCTGGGATTCTGCCTTTGTGTATATTCATAGTGAGTGATGCTTACTCAAAGTGAGAGCTCATTACAAAGAGCTTCGTCTTGGGGGGGGGGGGGTCCAGGCCCTCAGGGCCCAAGTAGCAGGTTGTGGGGCTTCACTTTGGAGCCCATAGAAACCAAGCACTCCCTATGGACAATGTCCTGTTTTACCTTCCGGAGCAGGCCTAAAGCCAGAGGACCTGCAGCACTGTTCCGCTGACTGTGCTGTGTCAGAAATATAGATGGACATGTTTCTGTCTTTCCACAATGTCAGAATTTATGAAGGAAAAATAAACCCAGAAACTACATTGTTTTCATTGACTATAGTCATCCCAATGTAACTCATGGCCATTGGCAATCACAAATTCTTTTCTTCTGAACCTTTTTTTTTTTTTTTTCTATTTTTTCCTGACTTTTTGAAACAGGGTCTCCTTGTAGCCCCAGCTGGCCTGGAACTCACTCTGTAGACCCAGACTGGCCTTCCCTGACCTCACAGAGATCTGCATGCCTCTGCTTCATGAGTGCTAGGATTAAAGGCGTACCACCACGCCCAGGTTATTAAAGAGGGTTCCTTGGGCTGGAGAAGATGGCCTCGCGGTTAAGAGCACTGATATTGCTCTTGCAGAGACCCAGGTTTGATCCCCGCACCTACATGGCTGCTGAAACCGTCTGTAACTCCAATTCCAGGAGAACTCTCGTTCCCGGGAAATCCGACACCTCTTCTGACCTCCCGGCAATCTTTTACCGACATGTGTGCACAAACCTATAAGCAGACAGTAAATTCAGTACACCATATTAAAAATATTAAAAATAACAATAAGATGGGTTCTATCCACCACGTGGAGGCTGGGAATTGAACACAAGGTGTTCTGCAGGGCAGTAGTGCGCTTAACACTGCGGCCATCTCTCCCTCACCCACCACCCTTCCCCGCCTTGTTTTAAGGGAACGGTCTCACTATGTAGTCGGCTGGTTGAAACTCATATGCTAGAACCTGCTAGCCTTGACCTCACAGAAATCTGCTGCATCCACTGGGATTAAAGGCATTTGCCCCCACACCCAGCTCATTTTTAATTTTTTTTTTTTTTTTTTTTTTTTTTTGTGTGTGTGTTTTTGGTGTGTGTGGTGTGTGTGTGGCACGCGATGCGTGTGTTCCAGCCTGGATGCAAACGGGTTAAGGAAGGCTTATTGGAGGCAGAGACAAAGAATTGATATAAATGCAAAGGGGGTGACTGCGGAAAGTTCAATATAATGAACGGCTGGAGGCCCTGAGCCACAAGGCCACACCTTTGAGACAGATGACCTTCAGTCATCAAGGCAAGGTACAATGTTGCATCCCAACAGATGGACAAGTGGAGACTGTGAGCTGAAGCTCTATGGAGAGTTGAGCGTTTTCTGTCCATCATTCCCTCCACATACGCTAAATGGCAGGGTGACTGGCTGCTCAGGCCATTGCTATGACCACGTTAGGTGTCCTTTCTTTTCTTGGGTCCAGAAGATGTTGCATTTTTCTTTTCTTTCTTTTCTTTTTTTCTCTTCTTCCTTCTTTCTTCTTTTCTCTTCTTCTTCTTCTTCTTCTTCTTTTTTTTAGAAACAATGGCTTTTCCTTTGAACCGAAACTCATTTGGTTCCCAGTTCTTTTTTTTTTTTTAATTTTTTTATTTTTTATGTGTATGCATGTACTGCTGCACGGTAGGTTTGGGCACCGTGTCGTGCAATGCTTGGAGGTCAGACAAGGGCGTCAGATTCCCCTGGAAAAAACTGAGTAAAGATGGTTCTCAGGCCACCATGTGGGTGCTGGGGTCCACCCCAGGTCCTCTGCAAGCGCAGTAGGCGCTCTTACCTGCTAGGCAATCTCTCCAGCCCCACTGTTGCATTTTCACTGATCTGCTGTATTCAATAAGTTCCCAAGTTTTCTTACATGGGTTTAATGTGCCCATATGTTCCCAGTCTACTTCAGTAAGTTCAAAAGTTGCGTGCTTTTACTCATATGAGTAAGACATCAGTCTGTGCCTCATGGTTTACTTTGTACAAATGGTAGTGCCCATATCCAGAAAGATGCAGGATCATTCTGCTTCTGTGTTTGTACTCAACGTGGAGCTAATTGCTGCTTTGTAAGATGGAGTCACCCAGAGTAAGGCATACTCTGAGGGCCCTTGCTTCATACAGCTTAGTGCTAGGCCAAGCCTGATCTCACATTCCCACTCCCACATAAAGCCACTCTACTGAGCCCCAAGTCTGGAGCATTACAGCAGGAGTTTTCTTCTGTCCATCCTCCTACCCCCCAACCACAGCACAGAAAGCTACCTAAAAGGAAGTGACACAGTTCTGAGTGGTCAGTGCTGAGCTTTTCAGCCTGCTGGATCATCATGAGACTCTGGGCATATTACTGTGGCTTTTGCAAATAGCTATGAAGGAAGTTAAAGAGTTATTGGAGAGATTTGAGGACAGAGGCTATCCTAGGGCAAATCTAGACAGGTCTTTACTAATACACTGACACATCTGTTACTCAGCTATGTGACATGGTCCCTGGGAGCCCAACCCCCACCTGACACAATGCTGGGAGTGGAATCCCACGTAGCCAAAGCCCCTCACACTACAACCTTTAACCTGCCTGCAGGAGTTGTCACTTCAAAGCCATGATCTAGCCTGAAGTTTAAGAATGTAGTGTGGCAGAATAGAGACGGAGATGGAAGCATCAAGATGAACATGAAAGAAGCCAGTTTGTAGAGGAAGACTGAAAGTCCTTCTCCACCTAGGCTTCATCTGAGAGACAGAGCATACCCATGAAATACAGATGGGCAAGTTGGAGGCTATGTAAATGTCTTAAAAAGGGGCCATTGTCCATTTTGGGGCCTCTTTCCTCAACTCACAGGTCCGTCTCATTCTTGGGCGTATTTCTTTTCTTCTTTTAATTATTTTTATTTATTTATTTTTTTTTTATTTTTTTTTTTATTTTTTAATTTTTTTTTTTTATTTTCTTTTCTTTCTGTTGTGTATGGAAATTTTCACTGTCTGCATGCAAGTCTGTGCACCCGTGTCGTGCACCTTGCCGCGGAAGTTCGACGCGGGTGTCAGATTAGATTCCCCTGGAACTGAGTTCTCCTGGAATTGGAGTTTTTCAGACGCTCTCAACCGCCATGTGGGTTGCGGGATCGACACCCAGGGTCTCTGCAAGAGCGTTTGGCGCTCCTAACGCTAGGCCATCTCTCCAGCCCCATTATTTTATTTTTTATTTATTACTTAAAAAATTTTTTTATTTACCTTTTTTTCTTTGTCTTTTCGAACGGGTCTCCCTGTAGCCCAGCTGTCCGGAAACTCATCTCTGTAGACCAGGCTGGGCCTTGAACTCACAGATCCGCATGCCTTCTGCCTCAGAGTGCTAGGATTAAGGCATGCGCCCCACACCCGGCTTTTTTTACTTTATTTGTCTATTTTACTTTTTTTTCTGTGGATTGAATGTTATGTCGCATATAGGTTGTTGCACCCATGTCGTGCAATGCCTCTGGAGTAAGAGGACGGGCGTCGGATTCCCCTGGGAACTGGCGTCAAAACGGTCTTAGCCCCCATGTGTTTGCTGGGAATGAACCCAGGTCACAGTGTCTTAACACCGTGAAGCATCTCTCCACGCCTGGGAGTTAGTATTATTATTATTATTTCTTCTTCTTCTGCTTCTTCTTCTTCTACTCTTTCTTCTTCTTCTTCTTCTTTTCTCCTTCTCCTCTTCTCCTTTTCTCCTCCTCCCTCCTCCTCCCTCCTTCCCTCCTTCTTTCTTCTCCTTTGTTCGCCTTCTCCTCTTCTTTCTCTTTTTCTTCCTCTTCTCCTCTTCTTCCTTCTTTAAATATTATTTTTTTACATACATGAGTGCTCGCATGTATCTACGTACACCATGTGTGAACTGCCCACAAAGGCCAGAAGAAGTCTTCAAACCTCTACAACTGGAATCAACTGACAGTTGTGAGCCACCAGCTGGATGCGGGAAACAGACACCGGTGGTCTGCAAGAGTAGTCATTGTTCTTAACTGCTGAGCCATCTTTTCTAACCTGCTGTCTTCCCTTCTCAATTAATCTTGGCCTCTATAGGTGGATCTTTGTAAGTTCACGGCCAGCCTCGTCTAAAGGTGAGTTCCCAGGACAGCTGGGGTACAACAGGAGACCCTGTCTCGAAAAGACACAAATAATAAGAATAATATAATAATATAATTAATCTGCCTCTATTTCTTTTGTATTTTATTTTGTTATTTTGTATGTGTATGACTGTACTGTCTGCATGTAGGTCTGTGAACCCAGCGTTGCAATGCCACAGAGGTAGAAGAGGGTGTCAGATTCCCTGGAACTGGTAGTTCAAGGACGTTCTCAGCCGTCATGGGGTGATGGGGATCCGAACCCAGATCCTCCGCCCCAGAGCGTCGGCGCTCTTAACCGCTAGGCCATCTTCTCCAACCACATTCTATTTCTGTTTTTGACCGTGTGTCTTCCGATGTGATTCTTTGCCTCCTGAGACACCACAAGTTGTAGTCTGGCATTCAGATGCCTTCTCAACCTTGGATCTTTGGCCCTTCACTGACAAGCGTGCTTTCCCTGACACTCAGCTTTCCCAATGCTTCCCTGACCTCCATGCCTGAATGAAAAGGCATAACTTTTTCTCCAGCACCTCTCCTCCTAGCAACTGTTGGGATTTTGAGCTTGCCTGTCCTCTTGTTTTTCTCTCAAACTTTAACATTGTCCTTGAGCTTCCTTCTGTGTTGTTTTTTTTTTTTTTATTTGGTATGTGTATGAATGCACCTTTCTGATGTTGTTTTTAAATATTTTATTTTTATTTTTATTTATTTATTTATTTATTTTATTTTGGTCTTTTGAGGACAAGGTCTCCTGTAGCTCTGGCTGTCCTGAACTCGTTTGTAGACCAGGCTGGCCTTGGAACTCACAAAGATCCGCCTTCTCTGCCTCCCAAGTGCTAGGATTAAAGGGGAGTGCAACCACGCCGCTTTAAATTCTTTTATCAATGCGACAACAACACAAAAGGAAGCCCAATTTCCTGGTACAAAGCATTTCAACTCAGGTACCAAGGGGTTAACTGAAGGCTTCTGCTTACCTCCAAATTCTGCAAATCTCAGCCCCTTAATCTGGCCCATCCAACAAAGAAGCTCCTTGTACTCCCAGTGGGCTATGCTATGAGACTTTGCCATGCCTAAGTCAAAGCTGTATCAAGCTACTGGTATGTGAAAGCAACTCAAAGTGACAAGAAGATTGCAAGGACTAGACTGTCTCTTTAGAAAAATACTGCACATGGGTAAGAAAATCCTGGACAAGCCACTTGAGATGGAGGTGAGCCCATGGGTTTTGTTCAGCCCTGATCAATACCTGGGTAACTTCCTAAAGAGGCTGGGTCTATAGACCTTAGTCTTTCTTTGGGCCCAGATTGGGGATGGAACTGAACTATATTAAGCCATCATGAGGGGCCTTCACCATA
The DNA here is from genome assembly GCA_009823505.1 of Rhizomys pruinosus. Taxonomy (NCBI): domain Eukaryota; kingdom Metazoa; phylum Chordata; class Mammalia; order Rodentia; family Spalacidae; genus Rhizomys; species Rhizomys pruinosus. The sequence goes on from VZQC01010439.1 coordinate 2,533,545, forward strand.
CTTAAGCATTAAAATGATAATATGTGAACATCAATTTTCAGTGTCCTCAGTTCTCGGTCTCCCGGAGTCCCCTGTGCTAGACCTGCCTGAGTTGTCCCGTGTCTGAGTCCAGGCCCACTGGAAATCCTACTCCTCTGCACACCCAACTCTAGCAGCTCCTCCTCTGAGAAGTTCAGCTCAAAGTAACCATTAAATAAACACCCCTTCTCATGCTTAAGACAGTGCTTGGTCCCTACAGGGCATTCTCCTAAGCAGCTATGGACAGCAAATGTCTTCCTCTGAGGCTAGATGTACAGGAACACATATACCATAGAGAAGACTATCCCAGGTGTGTGTCCCAGATGCCTCTCCTCCCCTGCACAGCTGTGCTCACTGTCTGGGTTCCCTATGCCTACCCTGGCCCCAGTGCCCCTTCTGCCCCATCTCGGTGCATACCTTGATGGCAGGTCCACATACCCTCAATCTTCCTCTGCCTCACAGCCCTCGTCCATCTTCCCATCTGCTTTATGAAGGACCCCTGCTGGCCTTCCTTTGGCCTTCACTTTGGCCAGCTCTAGAGCAGGCAGATGAATGGTCCCCAACCCCAGCTTCCTTTGTGATGATGCAGGGAAAAACAGATTTCCTTCTTTTGGGTTCTTAGTCTTATTAACAAATCATTTGCGAACAGACTCAATTTATTAGAGTTTGAAAGAAAAATCATCAAGGCAGGCAAGTTGCAAATCTTAGAAACTGCTCCGAGGAGAAGGATGAAGGGTAGAAGGAAAAAAGCTACAATGGGCTGGAGATATGGCTCGGCAGTTAAGAGCTCATACTACTCCAGAGGACCAGAGTTCAGTGCCCCAAACTGCCTCTGATTCCAACCTCCAGTGACCCCTGCTTACACACACACACACCCCCCCCACCACACACAACCACCCCCCCAACAACGGCGCGCGCGTGATTAAAATAAACTATCTTCAAAAGAAAAAAACAGAAGCCCAAGCATGGTGCTGGATACTTTAGTTCCAGCCCTTGGGAGACAGAATTAGGAACGCTCTCTGCGTGCCGCTATGCCAGCTAGGCTTACCAGGGGAGACCCATCTCTAATAAAAAAGAAGAGAGAAAGAAGGAATACAGGAAGGAAGGACGGCAGGCAGGCAGGAAGGAAGGAAGGAATGACGGAAGGAAGGACGGACGGAAGCTTCCCCACACACACCCACCACACACTCACACAATCTGCAAAATTTTCCAGGGTGGAGAAGTTCAGTTTTGTTTTGTTTTGTTTGTTTTAGGTCTTTTTTGAGACAGGATCTTTCCTGTAGCCCCAACTTTTCCTGGAATTCGCTAAGTAGACCAGGTGGCTTTGAATTCACAGAAAGAAAAAGTCTACCTGCCTCTGCCTTGAGAATGCTCAGATTAACGCATGGGCCACACACCTGGTGAGAGACTCACTTTTTAAAAGAAGTAACTTGACTTTAGGGGCTGGAGCGAGGCTCAGAGGTTCAACGCACTGATGGGTTAGAACCAGAATGGATTGTCAGACCATGCCCAAACCTAGCAGCCTAGATGCACGAGAGGGGAGGGAGAGATAGAGAAGCATCTCAGAACGCTGGGACTGCCCAAAGTGTTGGGAGAAGCATTCTTAGAAGAGACAGAAAGAAGAAAAGGAGAGTTAACAGAAATCACGAGGAAACACACATCTGCCGCCGGGCCCACATGCCACACCTCGGGGTGGGCAGGGACCAGAGGTTCCCCACTCATTAAGTGGTTCACCACCTCATTAACCCACTAGTTATTCCACCTAGCTTTTTAGCATGACTTACGACGAACCAGCCTTGCTAAGGGTGGCCCATGACCATGCGACTGACCCAGCAAGTGTTAGGTTATAAAAGACAAAATCCCAATATACAAGCAATGAGGCTTAGGTCACTCCAGTAACATGATTTACTTCCATGTTGGACTGCCAGCATGAGCCACTTGCAGACACCTGGGGAACCAGACAGATTGCCGGGGGCAGCAGGAGCAGCGGAGAGCCAGACAGAGACAGAGAGGGACGAGAGGGACAGGAGAGAGAGGGNTACTTCCATGTGAGACTGCCAGCATGAGCCACTTGCAGACACCTGGTGGAACCAGACAGCATGGCAGGGGGCAGAGAGAGGCAGACAGAGACAGAGAGGGACAGAGAGGGACAGAGAGAGAGGGGGGACAGAGAGAGAGGGCGATGGTGGCTGGGGTCCACCCTTTATACCCATGGGGCGGGGCCTCAGGTAAGTGGGCACCTGTGTGCCCCTTAGGATTCTGGGAAGCCTGGACCTAACAGCAAGGACACCAAGTCATATCATTTTGGTCATGATAAACAATGACAGGGGACAGAATTCCCCATGGATGGATCTACTGCATGTAGAAGTCTAGGACAAATGGCCCTCAGAAATTCCCTGGGGATTTCCTTGTGGTCACTAGTCTTTGGATTGACGTTCTAGCTGTAGAGCTGACTGAAGGGAAGGCTCTGGTTGGACTCATATATTAGGCAAATGTCCCCAGCCCTGTGGCAGTGCCCGTCCTAGAGGACTTTTTTTCCTAGAAAACTATTATTTCTATGAGTGATAGAAACCGAAACTTTAGCTTGAATTGTTCCTCTGATGATAAGCTGCTTCCCAGAAGGCAAGCAAGATCCAAGAAATTGGAGACGTGTCAGCTTCTGTTTCTGTTGTAGAATAGAAGGCCCTGGATGGTGGTGTGGGCCCACTCACATCAAGCCCCACTGAAGGCACTTCCCCTGTGGAACACTGGGGCTAGCAATATTTACTGGCACCTGGTATATGGCAGGAACTTTCTAACAGTATAAGAGTATCACAGAGCTGGAATGTGGTACAGCGTAGATACCAACCCAGCCCAGCTTCAATGTCAGCAGCCTATAAAATCAGGCTGGGTTTCAAGGAGGTCTCACAGCAGTGGGGAGACCAGCCTGGCCAGCTTGGAAAGTAGGACTCAGCAGGAGAGGCTGTGCTTGTCCATGCATTCTAAGACAGCCTGAATTGCTACAAATCGAAACCCTGTCTACACACACACACACACACACACACACACATCGAAACCCTGTCTACACACATACACACACACACACACACACACACACACATCGAAACCCTGTCTACACACACACAGGCACACACATACAATTTGAAAAATTTCCAGGGTGGAGAAAGTTCAGTTTTGTTTTGTTTTAGGTCTTTTTGAGACAGGGTCTTCCTGTAGCCCCAACTGGCCTAGAACTCAGAAATCCACCTGCCTCTGCCTTGAGAATGCTCGTATTAAAGGCATGGACCGCCACACCTGGTGAGAGACTTTAGTTTTAAAAGAAGTAACTCAACTTTAGTGGGCTGGAGAGATGGCTCAGAGGTTAAAAGCACTGACCGTTCTTGCAGAGGACCCAGGTTCAATTCCCAGCACCCATATGGCAGGAAACAACTGTCTGTAACTTCAGTTCCAGCCCTCTTCTGACCTCCACAGGCCTTGTACAGCACGGGTGCACTTACACACATGCAGGCCATACACACATACACATAAAACAAAAATAATAGATAAAATTTTTTTAAATTTTTTGTATGTGTATGAATGTACTGTCTGCATGCAGGTTTGTACACCCGCGTCGTGCAATGCCACAGAGGTCAGAAGAGGGCGTCGGATTCCCCTGGAACTGGAGTTAAAGACGGTTCTCAGCCGCCATGTGGGTGCTGGGGATCGATCCCGGGTCCTCTGCAAGAGCAGTCGGCGCTCTTAACTGCTAGGCCATATCTCCAGCCCCTAGATAAAATATTTTTTAAAAGAAGTTATTTGGTCTGGGCTTCACAGAATCCCAAGAGGCACACAGGTGCCCACTTTCTCCAGAGGCTGTCAATCTTCTAACTTGAGCAAAGAGACAAGCTGCACATGGAGGAAGATGGAATGGGAGTTAGATAGGCTTCAGCTCCTTCTCATCAGCCTCCATGCGNAGCTGCTAGTTTGCCATGTGTCTGACATCCATTCTGGTTCTAAACCATCAGTGCTTTTAACCTCTGAGCCATCTCAGAACGCTGGGACTGCCCAAAGTGTTGGGAGAAGCATTCTTAGAAGAGACAGAAAGAAGAAAAGGAGAGTTAACAGAAATCACGAGGAAACACACATCTGCCGCCGGGCCCACATGCCACACCTCGGGGTGGGCAGGGACCAGAGGTTCCCCACTCATTAAGTGGTTCACCACCTTATTAACCCACTAGTTATTCCACCTAGCTCTTTAGCATGACTTACGACGAACCAGCCTTGCTAAGGGTGGCCCATGACCATGCGACTGACCCAGCAAGTGTTAGGTTATAAAAAGCACAAAATCCCAATAAAAGGCACATGAGGCTTAGGTCACTCCAGGAACATACTTTACTTCCATGTGAGACTGCCAGCATGAGCCACTTGCAGACACCTGGTGGAACCAGACAGCATGGCAGGGGGCAGAGAGAGGCAGACAGAGACAGAGAGGGACAGAGAGGGACAGAGAGAGAGGGGGGACAGAGAGAGAGGGCGATGGTGGCTGGGGTCCACCCTTTATACCCATGGGGCGGGGCCTCAGGTAAGTGGGCACCTGTGTGCCCCTTAGGATTCTGGGAAGCCTGGACCTAACAGCAAGGACACCAAGTCATATCATTTTGGTCATGATAAACAATGACAGGGGACAGAATTCCCCATGGATGGATCTACTGCATGTAGAAGTCTAGGACAAATGGCCCTCAGAAATTCCCTGGGGATTTCCTTGTGGTCACTAGTCTTTGGATTGACGTTCTAGCTGTAGAGCTGACTGAAGGGAAGGCTCTGGTTGGACTCATATATTAGGCAAATGTCCCCAGCCCTGTGGCAGTGCCCGTCCTAGAGGACTTTTTTTCCTAGAAAACTATTATTTCTATGAGTGATAGAAACCGAAACTTTAGCTTGAATTGTTCCTCTGATGATAAGCTGCTTCCCAGAAGGCAAGCAAGATCCAAGAAATTGGAGACGTGTCAGCTTCTGTTTCTGTTGTAGAATAGAAGGCACAACTGGAGTTCTCCTGGAATTGGAGTTTCAGACGGTTCTCAGCCGCCATGTGGGTGCTGGGGATCGAACCCGGGTCCTCTGTAAGAGCGGCGCTCTTAACCGCTAGGCTATCTCTCCAGCCCGGTATTTCTAACTTTTAAGAGTCAATAAACTTGAGAAATTTTGGACCAGGTGTCCCAGGGTGAGGGGCTGATGGGCATCAGGTCTCCAGCACTGCCCGTCTGCCTGGAGAACCTACTAATCCAGGTAAACATCTTACCAGGCCCCTGGCTCTTGGAATGTGGCCTTGAGCTCAGCAAATACTTCCTGGGGAGCTGTGAATAGCTGCAGACCTTCCCTCCTCCTCAAGTTCTGAAAGTTCCAGAGAAACCAAAACAAACTCCCAGTCACAATATGGGAGTGAGTGAGGAGCTCCGGAAGGCCCGGCTTTGTCTCAGGCTCCAGACGTTTACATTGTTCACATTAATGAGCTGGGAAAGGGCTTTTTTATGCCAGTAATAGCAACCAGTCCCCTCTCTCCCTCCCCACCTCCACCCCCCACTCCACATCCTCATATAATCCTGACAAAAATTAAACGAGGCCAACATTGTGATCCTGGTTGTAGAGTGAGATGAGGCAACTGCAGCTCAAAGATGACCATGACTTTCCCTAGGTCCCAGATTAGCACCTGCCTGAGGCTGGAACTTGAACCCAGTGTTATGTTTTCTTTTTCCAGGTCAGTGTTATGGAATCTTTTGGCCCATCCAAGGATAGGACAGGGCTGGAAGGCTTTTACCTGGTTCCCTTGAGCCTTTCAACATGGACACAGCTGAATAAAGAAGCAGACTCTTCTGAGGTTACCAGGAGGCCAGCCTTGCTAGCACTGCCCGCTAGATGAAGGCCAGGTGCCGGCAGGGCCAGGCTAGCCAGGTCATTGGTCCGTGTGACTTGATACACAGTCTCTGTGTTCCCTGGCCCCACAGTACTCCTTCTTGATGATTTCCCCGTCCTCTGGGGCCTGCAGCAAGCCCGAAGCAGTCTACAGCAGTGAAGGAGACAGCTATAGACAACAGGCTTGCAAAATATTAGCAAGTGACTGGATCCCCTGGAAGCTGCAATATTTTCTGCAATCATCAGCAGAAAAAGAAAAGAAGTCTCTGGATTCACATATTGTGATTTTCCATGCACACCTATCTCCAAAGCTCACTGTCCGATGACGAACTTGCTCTCTGATTATGGCTATTTAGTAAGTGGAATTCTCCCAGGCTTGCTCCAGGCCTCGCACTTTGCCCCTAAGAAGCTGTGTGTGCCAGCTTCCACCTGGCAGGTGGCCAAGCCACTGCAACACGTGCACGCAGGAATCAGGAGCAGTCGGGAACACACAGACATTGACAGAAGCACAATTAATCAGTGTAATTGTTGCCCCTGCTGTGAACATGACACTTCCCAGGGTTTTCCAGAGCAACTCAAGGAAGGACCTGGGTCTACATTTCCTGCAGCTTTCAAAACCATGTGTGTAACATGCTTTTGTTTGACATTGGCTTCCCTGAAGACTGCTATAATGCTGAGCCAGGCCAGTGTGCAGGACAGTAAGTGCCTTGGCTGTTTTTACCCTGGTGGGATTGACAGGTGCTGTGTTCTACAAGAAGCCTAAGGTTATCTCCAAGCGAATACAACAGATCCCTCTTCCCCTTCCCTTTCAGAAACCAGCTCAAGCTGTTTTCCTTCTGGATTTTGAAAAGCCAAAACAAGTCATTTCCCTCATAAAAATAACAATGAGTGAAGCCAGATTCCAGCCAGCCTCAGGTCAGAAGGGGTCATTCTGTTGGCTTGAAGTTAACGTCCCCTGGTGCAAAATCCCTGCCAATCCCCACCAACAGAAATCTAGCCTCTCTCAGTGCTGGGGCTCAGAGCAGAGCATCACAGTGTTCATGGGGCCACACTTCCTCTGGAAGCTCTGAAAAGCAACCCCCACACACATCTTCCATCTTCTGCTGGCTCCTGGTGTCCCGGCCCTTGGCAACATCACTCCAGCCTCTCCCTGTTTTTTATGGCCCAAGCCCTAGAGCCATGGCTCCTTACCTGTGCCCCACACACTCCTGGGCAGGTCCTACTTCCTCCTGCTAGGATTTAAGATACGCTAAGAGCTAATTCTAGACTCCACTCCTACTTAAGAGGAGGAAGGAGGCACCTGGCAGAGTGAGAATCATCATTGCCAAGTGCTGAGTACTTTGTAGGGTCTAGATCCTTTTCTTCGTGATTCCACAACCATTCTAACCATTTTACAAATGAAGACACAGTAGGTCTAGGAGTCTAAATCATCTGATCTAGATGTTATGGCTAGTAAGGGATTGAACCAAAGTAAGAGCTCAGGTCAGTTATAGGATGAGGTTCTTGGTTTTTTTTCCATAATGTCATACAGTCTCTCTTTGTGACAAACTAGAGTTCTGAATCATAGGTGTGGAATGGAACAGTGATGCGCCGTAATGCTGGATGGAGTCTGGGGCAATGCCAAAATCTAAGTCTTTGTAGCCGGATGGTCTGTGTTGTGGATGCTGCTGACGGCAGTTGGATCTGGTAGGGACGGAGAAGTGATTTCAGCAGAAATCCTGGTGCTTCGTTCTGGAGCATCAAAGCCTGGGAAGAATTCACCAAGATTCACATCAGAAGGACCCAGACCTTTCCCCCAGGGTCTTCCCTGCAATTCAAAGGATTCAGGCCCTCATCATCCTTGACACAGCAGGGAGAAAACACGGAGCATAAGCCAGATGCCCAGGTCTCAGGCCAGGTTCCGGGAGTCATGTATCAGCTCTGTAACCTTAGGAAATGGGTTCAACCTCTCTGAACCAGGAGGCTGTAAATCAGATGAGGCAAGTGTTATGTTTGAAAAGGGGAATAGAGAAGACCATCAACCAAGACAACTCCACAGCACAGCAGGTTATCGGGGAATAAACTGCTGGACGGAGTCCCTCCAGGATCAGAGAGCAGGATCCTCTTGTCACATTAGGCTGGGTTTTATAGAGCCCTTGTGAGTAAGGGGAGGTGAGTCCATAACAGGTGCCTTGGTAAGGGAGGGTTATCACTTAGGCTGACTGCTATAGAAAATTGACTGCACTTGGGAGGCAGAGGCAGGCAGATCTTTGTGAGTTCAAGGCCAGCCTGGTCTACAGAGTGAGTTCCAGGACAGCTGNCCCAGAAGAGGTCATCAGATCCCCTGGAACTGGAGTTAAAGATGGTTCTCAGCCACCATGTGGGTGCTGGGGATCAAACCCAGGTCCTCTGCAAGAGCAGTAGGCGCTCTTAACTGCTAGGCCATCTCTCCAGCCCAATGTTGCATCTTTCAATGATCTGCTGTATTCAATAAGTTCCCAAGTTTTCTTACATGGGTTTAATGTGCCCATATGTTCCCAGTCTACTTCAGTAAGTTCAAAAGTTGCGTGCTTTTACTCATATGAGTAAGACATCAGTCTGTGCCTCATGGTTTACTTTGTACAAATGGTAGTGCCCATATCCAGAAAGATGCAGGATCATTCTGCTTCTGTGTTTGTACTCAACGTGGAGCTAATTGCTGCTTTGTAAGATGGAGTCACCCAGAGTAAGGCATACTCTGAGGGCCCTTGCTTCATACAGCTTAGTGCTAGGCCAAGCCTGATCTCACATTCCCACTCCCACATAAAGCCACTCTACTGAGCCCCAAGTCTGGAGCATTACAGCAGGAGTTTTCTTCTGTCCATCCTCCTACCCCCCAACCACAGCACAGAAAGCTACCTAAAAGGAAGTGACACAGTTCTGAGTGGTCAGTGCTGAGCTTTTCAGCCTGCTGGATCATCATGAGACTCTGGGCATATTACTGTGGCTTTTGCAAATAGCTATGAAGGAAGTTAAAGAGTTATTGGAGAGATTTGAGGACAGAGGCTATCCTAGGGCAAATCTAGACAGGTCTTTACTAATACACTGACACATCTGTTACTCAGCTATGTGACATGGTCCCTGGGAGCCCAACCCCCACCTGACACAATGCTGGGAGTGGAATCCCACGTAGCCAAAGCCCCTCACACTACAACCTTTAACCTGCCTGCAGGAGTTGTCACTTCAAAGCCATGATCTAGCCTGAAGTTTAAGAATGTAGTGTGGCAGAATAGAGACGGAGATGGAAGCATCAAGATGAACATGAAAGAAGCCAGTTTGTAGAGGAAGACTGAAAGTCCTTCTCCACCTAGGCTTCATCTGAGAGACAGAGCATACCCATGAAATACAGATGGGCAAGTTGGAGGCTATGTAAATGTCTTAAAAAGGGGCCATTGTCCATTTTGGGGCCTCTTTCCTCAACTCACAGGTCCGTCTCATTCTTGGGAGTATTTCTTTTTCTTCTTTTAATTATTTTTATTTATTTATTTTTTTTTTTATTTTTTTTTTTTATTTTTTAATTTTTTTATTTTATTTTATTTCTGTATGTGTATGAATGTACTGTCTGCATGCAAGTCTGTGCACCCGTGTCGTGCAATGCCGCGGAGGTCAGAAGAGGGTGTCAGATTCCCCTGGAACTGGAGTTCTCCTGGAATTGGAGT
>VZQC01010439.1:2544155-2701005 GCA_009823505.1 Rhizomys pruinosus
AAAAAAAAAAAAAAAAAAAAAGAAAATTGGCTGCAACGGACAATTGCAGGTGTATTGTTCAAAAATGAGTCAGGTTACTAAGAAACTAGGGTGAGTTAGTTTCTGTTTCCTGGAATGCTGCCCAATAGGTTGTGGTCTCCATGCTGTTGGTCAGCAGGGACTCCATCTTGAGGTCCAGTTAGACCTAACAGTGAGAAGGGGCAGGCAGGACTGTTAATGGTCTCACTTCCCATTCTGCCTTGCTAGTTCTCTGGAGAACATACAGAACCATGTGACTTCTGTTTCAGGCTCATGAATTAGCACCTCAAGTTGTTGTTGGTGGCTCCAGAGAGAAAGAGAGCCCTCTATAAAAAGACCCCATACACACGTGCAGGTCGGGATCACAGATGTGCTGTGGGCAGGCCAGGCCCAGGAAGGACATAGGCAGGCAGTGGTCTTCTCTGCTGGCTTTCCCCTTAGGAGGTGGGGATCAGTGGCACTCCAAACTGTTTTCTAATCCATGACGCCAGCTCCAGTTTGGCAAACGACCCTTAAGTGAACCAAGATCAAAAAGCAACGGAAAAGAGACAAAAGGCAAACACTGTGCAGTCTGTGCAGCAGGAAGATGGGCAGCTGGGGTCCTGGCTACGGGAGACCACAGGCTCTAGAGGGCTAAAAACCATGGTACCCCTGAGACTTGGGCCCTGTCACCAGGAGTGGGGACTTCTGTTAGGGCAGCTCAGAGACCAGTTCTCCAGCCTGCACCCCAGCCTGGGCCTGGGTAGGAAGGCACTGAAGGAGTGAGGACGAAGCAGCCCAACAAAAGGCATGCAGCCTAGGATGAGGCATTGGGTCTTCCAGAGTCAGGTATTAGCTTTGTCCTTTTCTTTGCTCAGGGAAGTCGGTTCTGCAAGGTTGATCCCTAGCTGGCAAAGCCTGTACACAGGGAAGAGATGGGTCTCTGTCCCTAGAAGACTAGCTCTTCCGAGTTCTCGCCGAGTTCTTGAGTGCAGGTCCCCCTCAGCTCTCTGCTTGAACTCGGCCACACTTTCTAGCCCCTCCTCTGCTTCCTAAGACCATTAGGTAAAGTCCAAGCTCCCAGTGGCCTGTGAGCTTCTACGACACTGTCCCTCCTTCCTTAACGTCCTACACATTTCCATGACAGAGCTGCTTGCTTTCAACTTTCAGGCTCTTCCCGTTTTGCCCTCTTTGGGAAATACCATTTCTTCTCCCCTGGAAGAACCTTACTTACCCTCTGGTATCTCAGTCTAGACCTTGCCTTTCAGGAAACTGCCCCTGCTCTCCTGGCTTGGGTAGCCCCAACACCCTCCATGGCAATCCTAGAAATTCCACGAGGTGATTAGACATCCACCTCTCTCCTACCCTTCTGAGCTCCCTGTCACAATGGAGTCTCATGTACCTTCCCATTCCCAGGGCCACGCATTGCCATGCCAAAGGCAGGTGTCCAGAAAGCAATTGCCAGATGAGTGGACCCAAGGGCTCAAGTCTAACTACCTGGGGACAATCTGCTGAGACTGTAGAATGGAAGAGTGGGGCAAACAGATGCCAAGGAAGGGTCATGGGAGGAGGGTTTCAAATGAAAGCAGGGCTCTGGATCCTGATGTCTCCACCAAAAAAGAGGCAGCTCCCTGTGAAGCAGGCGTGGGGAGTGAGAGCTGCTGGCTCTGGGGGTCCCCAGCCCTGAAAGAATCTAATGCCAGGATGGTGGAACTGAGTGAAATGAAGTCTAAGTAAGGCAAAGAGAGAAGGGGAACAAGAATCCCTCACTCAGGCATCGTTTGAAGCCTTTCACCTGCAGCAGACCAAGAATTCCAGCAGAGTTGCTAGCTGCTTCTGAGCGAGTCCTGAAATTCTCACAGCACTGAAGCCACGAACCCCAATTTTGCCTGAGTCAAGTTCCCTTTAAAGTCTAGGGAAACTCCTCAGACTGCTGTCACGTAGACAGCATTGAATCTGTCCCTTCACTGCTGACATGAGGACAGCCAACTTTTAGCTTACCTCCCCTCTCCAGAAAAGGGTGGAGAGCCAGGGCAGGGCTGATGGACAGGTCAGAGCCATGTCTATTAGTGATGCCAGAGAGGGTAACAGTATGGGGCAGAGGACAGAACCACCTATCTACTTTACTGAAAGTGGGGAGAGGTGGTAGACAAACTGCAAGGCAAGGTTTAGGGGATGTACAAGGTTCTAAAGCATATCCCCAGCCTGGGCTGTGCCTTGAGGTCTCTGAGGCCTAAGTCCAAGGGCTCAGGCAGAGCTAGGCCAACGATTAGGAGACTGGGAAGTGGAAGTAGTAAGTGATGGCGTAAAGAGATGCTAGGATAGGCGGTCTAGAGTGGCTTGCCCAAGGGTTATTCATGAACTTTAGGACATGGAAAAATTGCCAAGTAAAACATAGGTAACTTTTAGATACATGACTTTTTTTCAGTCTAAGTATATCCCAGATATTGCATGGAACATACTTTGACTAAAAAACACAATATTCAGGCTAGAGAGCTAGCCTAGCAGTTAAGAGCACAGACTGCTCTTGCAGAGGACCCAGGTTCGATGCCCAGCACCCACATGGCGGCTGAGAACCATCTGTAACTCCAATTCCAGGAGAACTCCAGTTCNTCCAGTTCCAGGGGATCTGATGACCTCTTCTGGGTCCCGTGGGCGTTACAGGCACATGGTGTACTTACATGCTGGCAGAGCACTGGCTGGAAGAATAAAAATAAAATATAAAAAAATTACAAAAGAATCATTGGGGGCTCTTGGTGGGAGTAGACACCCGGGGAGGCAGGTAATGGCTAAGCTGGCATTTTATTTACAATATGCAAATTAAGCATGTCTAGGTTGTGTAGATGGAAATTCTGCCCCTGCTGAGCCACCCTGAGGATATAGATGCTCCTACTGAGGCCAGAGTGTCCCACACAGATGCCAGCCCAAGTCTGGTGTGCACTTCCTGCCACATCCTTTCTAGCCCTCAGGCTCTCTTTGGTAAGGCTTGGAAGTCAGCCTCAGGGTCGTCTCCACACAGCACAGCCTGCCTGTTGTCCAGCTGCTGACTCCTGTTTGTGATAACTTTGGGCCACTGCCCAGACCCCAGAGAACACAAGATGTACACCCCTTCTCATGCTTAAGACAGTGCTTGGTCCCTACAGGGCATTCTCCTAAGCAGCTATGGACAGCAAATGTCTTCCTCTGAGGCTAGATGTACAGGAACACATATACCATAGAGAAGACTATCCCAGGTGTGTGTCCCAGATGCCTCTCCTCCCCTGCACAGCTGTGCTCACTGTCTGGGTTCCCTATGCCTACCCTGGCCCCAGTGCCCCTTCTGCCCCATCTCGGTGCATACCTTGATGGCAGGTCCACATACCCTCAATCTTCCTCTGCCTCACAGCCCTCGTCCATCTTCCCATCTGCTTTATGAAGGACCCCTGCTGGCCTTCCTTTGGCCTTCACTTTGGCCAGCTCTAGAGCAGGCAGATGAATGGTCCCCAACCCCAGCTTCCTTTGTGATGATGCAGGGAAAAACAGAGTTCTCTCTTTTAGGGTTCTTAGTCTTATTAACAAAAGAATTTGAGAACAGACTCAATTTTATTAGAGTTTGAAAGAAAAATCATCAAGGCAGGCAAGTTGCAAATCTTAGAAACTGCTCCGAGGAGAAGGATGAAGGGTAGAAGGAAAAAAGCTACAAATGGGCTAGAAAGATGGCTCGGCAGTTAAGAGCTCATACTACTCCAGAGGACCAGAGTTCAGTTCCCAGAAACTGCCTCTGATTCCAACTCCAGGGGATCCAATGCTTACACACACACACACACACACCCCCCCACCACACACAACCACCCCCCCAACAACGGCGCGCGCGTGATTAAAATAAACTATCTTCAAAAGAAAAAAACAGAAGCCCAAGCATGGTGCTGGATACTTTAGTTCCAGCCCTTGGGAGACAGAATTAGGAACGCTCTCTGCGTGCCGCTATGCCAGCTAGGCTTACCAGGGGAGACCCATCTCTAATAAAAAAGAAGAGAGAAAGAAGGAATACAGGAAGGAAGGACGGCAGGCAGGCAGGAAGGAAGGAAGGAATGACGGAAGGAAGGACGGACGGAAGCTTCCCCACACACACCCACCACACACTCACACAATCTGCAAAATTTTCCAGGGTGGAGAAGTTCAGTTTTGTTTTGTTTTGTTTGTTTTAGGTCTTTTTTGAGACAGGATCTTTCCTGTAGCCCCAACTTTTCCTGGAATTCGCTAAGTAGACCAGGTGGCTTTGAATTCACAGAAAGAAAAAGTCTACCTGCCTCTGCCTTGAGAATGCTCAGATTAACGCATGGGCCACACACCTGGTGAGAGACTCACTTTTTAAAAGAAGTAACTTGACTTTAGGGGCTGGAGCGAGGCTCAGAGGTTCAACGCACTGATGGGTTAGAACCAGAATGGATTGTCAGACCATGCCCAAACCTAGCAGCCTAGATGCACGAGAGGGGAGGGAGAGATAGAGAAGCATCTCAGAACGCTGGGACTGCCCAAAGTGTTGGGAGAAGCATTCTTAGAAGAGACAGAAAGAAGAAAAGGAGAGTTAACAGAAATCACGAGGAAACACACATCTGCCGCCGGGCCCACATGCCACACCTCGGGGTGGGCAGGGACCAGAGGTTCCCCACTCATTAAGTGGTTCACCACCTCATTAACCCACTAGTTATTCCACCTAGCTTTTTAGCATGACTTACGACGAACCAGCCTTGCTAAGGGTGGCCCATGACCATGCGACTGACCCAGCAAGTGTTAGGTTATAAAAGACAAAATCCCAATATACAAGCAATGAGGCTTAGGTCACTCCAGTAACATGATTTACTTCCATGTTGGACTGCCAGCATGAGCCACTTGCAGACACCTGGGGAACCAGACAGATTGCCGGGGGCAGCAGGAGCAGCGGAGAGCCAGACAGAGACAGAGAGGGACGAGAGGGACAGGAGAGAGAGGGNAGGAGACTGGGAAGTGGAAGTAGTAAGTGATGGCGTAAAGAGATGCTAGGATAGGCGGTCTAGAGTGGCTTGCCCAAGGGTTATTCATGAACTTTAGGACATGGAAAAATTGCCAAGTAAAACATAGGTAACTTTTAGATACATGACTTTTTTTCAGTCTAAGTATATCCCAGATATTGCATGGAACATACTTTGACTAAAAAACACAATATTCAGGCTAGAGAGCTAGCCTAGCAGTTAAGAGCACAGACTGCTCTTGCAGAGGACCCAGGTTCGATGCCCAGCACCCACATGGCGGCTGAGAACCATCTGTAACTCCAATTCCAGGAGAACTCCAGTTCCAGAGGAATCCGAGACCCTCTTCTGACCTCCGAGGCATTGCACGACACGGGTGCACAAACCTACATGCAGACAGTACATTCATACACATACAAAAATAAATAAAATTAAAAAAAAACACAATATTTGAGTTTATCTGGGTGTCCTGTATTTTTATTAATTCGGCCAACTCTTTTAGGAGTCAGCCTGGTCTGAGTAGAAGGATATTCTGCAGATCCAATTCCAGTAAAACAGTTCTAAAACAAACCAACAGCTCACACAGAAAAACAGCATAACTTCCTGAGATTGCCTGATTGTCTGAAGGTGGAAGTCTGTGCTTTTGAAGGAAAAAACAGTTTTCTTCTGAGGAAACATGACTCACAGTAAAGCTGAACATATTTCTCCAGCTTTGGGGCTGAGCTAAGCTGTGACCATGGCCATCACTGACACCACTGACTGAACATGCCTCTCTGGCCCCCAGTTCCACTGGTAGCTGATGTGGGCCAGTGATTCCAGTGAGCGATCCAGAGAGTCCCCAACCCATGAGAGCCTCAAGTCACAAGCCAGACTATGGGCCAAGCTTTAGAAGAGCCCAAGGGCAGCTTAGGTCAGAGCTGGGGTACAAACCCTGAGCTGGGTGCTCTGAGCTGAGAGAGCCACTTTGGGCAGCCCGTCACCTATCAGCCAGGAATTCTTTAAGAAAATCATTATATCTTATGTGCTGTACCACATCCTGGTCACCTACCCAGCCCAGGGCTGGCTGCTTCTGTTCTGGGGAGAGGGAAGGGGCTGTGGCACAGCTGCCCAGCCTAAGTCCTGCTTCTCAACAGTGGCTGAGACTTGGCAGAGATCTCTGAGAGGAGCCTGTTACCGGAGTTAGAATATGAGAGGAGAGTCTGAGCTCTGATGGCCTTAACAAGGAAGGCTTGCTCATCTGTCCTCAATGCGTCAGTTAAGCAGACAAGAAGTGGTTAAAAGCAGAGCAGATTTCTTCAGTGTGGCCACTGTGGGGAGAGATACCTGACTTCTAGTCTCTTGGAGACCATTGTTTCCATAGTCTGATAACCAGAGGGAGGGGCACGTCTAGAACATCCTCATTCCTTCCAGCATGGTTACAGACTACTCAGACTCCCGCCTGCTCCTCATCTCTCTTCAATACCCCTGCATGGGAGCAGGAGGCGCAGGTGCCAGCCCCCCCCCCCCCAGCTTAACCCTGCTTACTGTTCCTTCCCCGTGAACTGAACCTGGCTCCGAGGACCCTCCATTTTCTGACTCTGCTGGTCTTGTCACTCATGAATGAGTAGAGGTTATCCATCTGCCACTCTCCTTTCTAGAATGTTCTTCCTTGGACCAGCACAGAGCTCACATCTCACCTTTTCCTTAATCAGCCTCAGCCCCAGCCTTACCAGGCTTTCTCCCCAGAGCACTTCCCTCTTGTGATTGCCTTGGGATTCAGGCTGATGGTCAGGCTCCTGATATAATGAGGTTCACACATACTTTGGCAGAGCCCCGATCTCTGAGGACAGTTAGGGCACCGAGCAGGATTGAGGAGTCCAAAGGCACAGGCCAGGGAGGTCTAGATTACAAGATAAAGACCGACTATTCAAATGAATGCCAGGGAGCCCTATGGACTACGGGCTGAGGGACAAGGTATGCAGTGTCGGGGGAGGGGAGACTGATGTCTATCCTCAGGGTAGATTCACCCACTTGGAGAGCTGGGTGAACAACTGGGCCAGAGCACCCCTCTTGTCTCGTCTGAAGATATTGTAAAATGGGACCAGGTTCTACTGGCAAGTAAGAAACACGGGATCCTGAGGAAGGGGCAGCCCAGCCGCCTCCAGGGACCGAGGTTAGGGGAACCACGGGCCAGGGGGTAACCTTCCTAGGCTGGGGGTCAGGCTTCCTGGCACAAAGACAGTCTCTCCTCTGTCCACAGGAGCCCAGGGGCTGTCTGGGCCCATGACATTCCAGGCATTCCTTGGGGTCCTAAAGGCTGAGGTCTGCATCTGGGGGAGGGATAGGGCTTTGTGCTAGGGAGGAAGTATCTGACTGACCACAGACCCCTTTGTTAGGCTGCCAGCATCACGTGTCTTCTTCCTGTCTAGTCTGACTAATCAGCTGGGGCTATGGTGTGTGTATCTGTGTGTGTCTGTGTCTGTGTGTCTATGTGTCTGTGTCTGTGTCTGTGTGGCAGGTTGGGGAGGGGAAAAGATGGATAGATGGACCCATGTCTGGGGCCCATGTCTCTAGGTTCCTTACAGGCATACAGCCTTCTAACTGGTAGGTTCAGGACAATGTCGATTTGAATCCCAGCCCTGCCACTTACTTAAAAGGATGTAAGCTTTTCTTGTAATCCTTGTGGCAGGAGGGAAGGTATTTAATACAGTCATTTGCGTTTCTCCTTGGCTGGCTATCCAGCTGGCTATCAGACTATTGAAACAAAGGACCCCAAGGAAGTGGAATTCCCCCAGGAATCTCATGCTGAGGGAAGGGAAAGGCTGAAACCCTAGTGCCAGCCAGAGGAAGAGAATTTACACAGTTCTGACTTGTCAAAGTATCTTAGGACAGACCAGGAATGCAGACAACGACAGGTCAATGCCAGGTAAAAGCTGCATCTTTGTGAGAGCTGTGGATCTGAGAACGCCTGTTAAAGCATCCCGGTTCTTGTGTCCCTTGGCAGAGAATTGGACCAAGGACACGTAGTTATAAATAAAAATAGAGACCATTTAAGAAAGGGAAGGCTCTCCTAAGAATGAGTGGGCTGACAAGCTGGGGGAAATACCCCCAAAGCCCTGGGCCTCTCCCAGAGGCCCACCTCTCCCAAGTTTATACTTCACCAGCTTTTCTGGAGCATGCTCTGTTTGTTGTATAAAGCCTAGGTGGGGAAGAGCCCCCCTAGTCTTTCTGCCAAGTGACTTCTTTGATATGCTAATTTTTGACTATTTTTATTTTATGTGTATGAATGTATAACCTGGATGTGTGTAAGAGTACCGGTGTTGTACAATGCCCACAGAGGTCAGAAGAGGGTATCGGATCCCCTGAAACTGGAGTTACAAATGGATGTTAGCCACTATGTGGGTGTTGAGATTCAAACCCTGGTCCTCTGCAAGAGCAGCCAGTGCTCTTAACCACTGAGCCATCTCTCCAGCTCCTATATTCTAATCTTGATGTAGCCTTCTTCAGTCTTTATTCTCCTGCTGTAGCAAAACCAGCACAGCTTAGTTCTGCACACCTCTTGCTCTCTATTTAAACCTAAACCTCATGGTAGTATCTTGAGGATGGATTTGTGGTGTCATTGTATCTATTTATTTTTTTCCTCTTCCGAAAGTAGCCACATTAAATAAACCTCCTTTCTGCTTTTCACTATGGCTTGTGTCTTTACTTGGTGTGCTGAGACAGGTGGCTAAGCCTCACTTGTTAGGACTGCCAGAACTCAAGCTTATACCCTAAAACCTCTGGCAATGCTCTTAACGATGCCAATTCTCTACACCTTACTTTTGTTCTGCGTAGAATCATTCACCAGATCACAGTATTGAGAGGCCAGATGAATATAGGAGACGCGGTCCTAGCCTGATCCCAGAGACCCCAGACATGCAACTTACAAAGTGGAGAGGCAACAAGGAGGTCACCAGGAAGCAAAGGGTATGTGGAACCCCCCATCCTGCCCCCCACAAGTCTCTCCTACCCTCCCACCCTGACTCCGTGGACTCGTAGCTGGATGTGGTCACAGGCAAGGATGTGGTATCCACACCCAGAGTGCTGGCGTACCAGGGGAAGTGACACCAGTCCTGCTTGTGTTCTGAACCAAAACTCTGGGAGGCCCAACAGCAGCCCAGAACGCGGAGCCTGGTGAGCTGGGCAGAAGTGCAGAGAGCTGAAAGATTGGTTCCCTCGCTCTGGTCCACATGCCACACAACCTGGGGCAGTTTAGAGTCCTGACCAGGAAGGCACTGTCGGTGGCTCTCTCAGAGCTGTGCCACCCTCAAGTGGGGGAGGGGGACTTCAAAGGCAGAGGGCCTTTGAGTAGTTGTCAAGAAGCAGCTTCTATTTCAGCAGAGGAAGAACCTTCAGAGTGAGTTCATGGTCAGCACTCAGCGGGGGATGAGGCAGAAGCGGGCCTGTGGCCAGGAGCTACAGAGGTAGTTTCCTGGGAAACAGGCCACATCGAGCTCCAAGTTCCCGCACAGCAGCAGAAGCCCATCTTCTAGCTTGAGCTTGGAACAAGTTTCTGAAGCTCTTCATTAGTTAGCTAGAAAGATCATACCTACCCCACCATGCCAAGTGGCATTATTGGCAGGTCAGTCAGCCAGCACAGAGCTCATCAGGAGATGGCTGCCTCCAGGAGGAAATGGGGTGGATATGATCCAAATGCATGGTAAAGGTTGCACATTTCTAGATTCCCCCAAGTACAGAGAGAAGGGAAGGTTTTCCTAGGTACAGGGCAGGGAGACCTCTTCCATCTGAATCAGTTACTTGAGGAAGGGCTGTTAGGTAGAGGGATGGTGCTCTGAGCCATCCCCCTATCACAGGTCAGGCAATGAGAACATCAGGAAGCAGAGGCCTTGGAATCATCTCGTCAGCCAGATGGATGGAGGAGCCATCGCTACAGGGGCAAGAGCAGGATATGGGCCACAGGCACAAGAACGGGCCACAACAGGAATATGCAAGTATTTGAAGCCACCAATATTCACACTCTGCAGTGCAGCCTTGCCTTCATTTTAACTACTACACAGGTTAGCAATGAGCAGGGGCAAGTGCTGTTCTGGGCCTTGCAGTCCCAGGTCTATCTGTTCTTAACTGACCCAGATAGGAGAGGTTTGGCACTGGCAGGAGGGCATGGCGGGGAGCTGCAGGTTGGCTGGCTGGCTGGCTGGCCTCTGTAGTTCTGTGTCTTTCTTTTTTTTTAAATTTTTTTTTATTAATTTTATTTATTTCTGTATGTGTATGAATGTACTGTCTGCATGCAAGTCTGTGCAACCGTGTCGTTCAATGCTGCGGAAGTCAGAAGAGGGTCTTGGATTCCCCTGGAACTGGAGTTCTCCTGGAATTGGAGCTTCAGACGGTTCTCAGCCGCCATGTGGGTGCTGGGAATTGAACTCGGGTCCTCTGCAAGAGTGGTCGGCGCTCTTAACCGCTAGGCCATCTCTCCAGCCCAGTTCTGTGTCTTTCTGCTGCTAGATGAAATTGACTTGGAAGTGAGCTTCAGGCAGGCAGAAGCTAAGACTGGGCTGTTGCCTATGGCATAAAACTCAGTCCCATCAATGGAACCTTACAAGACTCTCCAAGCATATTTTGATGAGTAGAGGGAGTGTGACATCTTTGAGGTCAGACCTACTTTGGGCCATGTTTTATCTCAGAGCCATGTGCTGAGAGCCTAGGAGCAGCTTTGGGGCACACAAGTGCAAGGTGTGCACACAAGTGTCATAGGCAGATGGAGTCTGAAGGGCACCTACTGAGATTTCCAGACTCTTGTGTCTAGAGCAGGGAATTGGACCAGGGACACATGGGTAGTGGCAGAAACAGAGACCATTTATTAAGAAGGAGTATACATCCAAGCAAGGAACTGGGCCAGAGAGCTCCCTGAAGGAGACCATGAGAATTGTGAGCCTTGATGGGCCATTTACATAGGACCTGCCTTTTGCATTTATATTTATTATTATTATTATTATTATTATTATTGTGGGCAGTGGGGACATGTGTACTACTTGGTATGTAATTAGTTATATGGGCTCCAAGAATTGAACTCAGATTGTCAACCTTTACAGCAAGCACTTTTACCTAAGGAGCCATCTCACATCTTATTGGCCCAAACCTTGGGCTTTTGGAGCAGAGTGCTCTGTCTCTTATATGTAGGCCTTGGTGTTTCTGGGGAATCGGAGGATAGAGGTATCAATATTTTTCTCTGTCATTGACGTTTTTCATCTGCTAATCTTGATGTCCCTTCTTCCTATTCTCTTGCCTCACACTCTAATATCAGGGAAGAAAAAGGCAGCTTGATGACCTTACCCTGTTCACTGTAGTTCTGAAAAACAATTCCAGCATGTAACCAGCCAGGCTTAAACCTTGACCAGACTGATGGACAAACACTTTAAGGAAGGGTGGCATCAGAGGCTGAAGGAGTGAGCAGGTGCTCAGGGCCCCAGGTAGTGGGTGATGTGGATATCAGAATGATGGAGAGAATGGAGATGCAGGGCCAAACAGGAGATGAGTGAGGAATAGCAGCTTGGACTGGATCACTGCAGGGGTGGACAGGAGGATGCCAAGCAGAGCTATGAAGAAATGGGGCTAGCAGCATTCTGGAGTCGGAAGGTCCCCATGGGGCATGCAGGAGAGAAAGGGGAGGGGTGTGAGGCCAGAGCTATATGACCTCACGTTTGTGGCTTGGCCAGCTGGGTGACTTTTGCTGCTCAGTGAAGCAGAGACAGCAGAACTCTGGGAAGGAGTCAGTTTAGAGCCTTAGCTGGGACCTGGTGGACCAGCAGTTGTCCCTAGGCTGAAGTGTCTTTGGAGGGGGCTGGAAGAAACAGGATGTGCTGTGCACAAACCCTGCTACAAAAGAACTGTTGGGAAATGATCCTTCAGGTCCCCAAGGCTCCCTTGGGAGCCAAGTCCCTGCACCCCCAAGCCTGTTGAACAAGGGATGCATTTCAAGAGCCATCACACCCATAGTACCTCTCCAAAATTTGTACAACAGCATCTATACAACTTGGGAAAGGGTGTGTGGAGACACTGTGCCACTCTCTCGTGTCTTTGATTTAGCAGAGTCTGTGCGGTGTTGGAAGATGGAATGATGAAAGGCCAGTTTCGCCCCCTGAACCCCAGAGGTAGAAGTTCTGCTGTGTCAGTGCCTCTAACAGTGTGGTGGCCCCTCTATCACCCACCAGTGAAGAGTGAGCAATAAGGTAACTTTCTGCACACATGGAAAGACTATTTCTGGAAGGAGAGAACAAGTAAGAAGATGGAATGAAGACCAAAGAAAAGGGGGAATGGGTTGGAGACCAGTAGTTCCCTTCTCTCCAGCCCAGTGCTGGTGAGTGGGAAGATGGCCCACTAGATAGTCTCTGCTTTCCTCTGAAGACTCTGTCAGCCATCTACCCTGCAATGGACTGTCTGACAGGTCATGAGCAGAGGCTATGACAGGACTGGAAAGCAGCAGCGGAGAGAAGAGGTAAGCAGCGCTGCTGAGGAAGGTGGTGACTGAATGAGCTTTCACACCCTCTTGCCCCATAGTCAGTCATTTGTGAACCTCCAGTGGTCTTAGCTGCGGTTTCTGAAGTTTCTCCCGTTCTCTATTAATTTGCCAGTCCCTCCCTTTCTCACCTCTGTCCTATGCCCTCCAGCTTGTTAATATTGTGCACATGCCACTGACTGGGTGAAACCCGATACTAAGTGCTTCTAGTGACCAGTATTCCACAGAAACCCTTGGGGACTGGAGCCTGCAGCTTAGGGACAAGGCCTGCACATCTGCATTCCCAACAAGCTCCCAGGGTATGGCAACCTGCCCTGGACCGCACTTCAGCAAGTCTGCTGCCAATGAGACCTGGCCGGGTGCTGTCTGTCTCAGAGGTGGAGGGATGGTGAGTGCTATGGAGTCCTTGTGTAAGATCAAAGAATGAATTTGAACTTGGTGAAGCAGGATTAAGTTTATTCCTTGCCCCTCCCCCCATCCCTCCTCCTACACACTTCTACATGTATGAGAGACTCCACTCCTACCCAACCTGGTGAACTTCAGCTTGTGCAGTTCCTGTTTGAATATGCAGGATGGCTGAGCCATTAGGGCTTGCACTGGTTACTTTTCTTGTTGCTGCCACAAAATG
Organism: Rhizomys pruinosus; assembly: GCA_009823505.1. Taxonomy (NCBI): domain Eukaryota; kingdom Metazoa; phylum Chordata; class Mammalia; order Rodentia; family Spalacidae; genus Rhizomys; species Rhizomys pruinosus. The sequence continues at coordinate 2,557,261 of VZQC01010439.1, forward strand.
CCTGACAAAAGCAACTTAAGGAAGGGTTCGTTTGGGCTGACAGTTTGAAAGGACAGAGCCCGGTATGGAGGGGAAGGGGAGGCTGCTGGTCACATAATTTCTGCAGCCAGGAAGCAGAGACAATGCTGGTGTTTAGCAAGCTTTCTCCTTTCCTATTCAGTACAGAAGCTCAGCCTACTATGGAATAGTGCTATCAAATTTAGGGTGACTCTTCCACCTCAGTTAACCCAATCTAGAAACTCTCACAGACACACCAAGAGGTTTGTCTCCTGGGCGATCCAGATCCTGACAAGTTGATAATATTAACCATCACAAGGCTCATTCCAGAGCTTGCCGCCCCCCCCCCCCAGGGGTCCAGACTGCAGAGCTTCCTTTCTCATCCCCTCTGACTGGTGACCACTCTGCAGAGCCTCTTAGTGGGACTCAAGGAGTCTTAGCCTGAGGTCCTACCCATTTCTCCATCTGTAGAGTGTGGGTGTACTGGAGACTCTCTGGAGGCGCTGGGGGCATCTGGCTCTGCGCACTGATCAGGCTCATGCATATGAGAGCAAGCCAAGGAGGAGGGGGAATGGCCATGGCCAGGTGGGGGCAGCTAGGCTCCTCTGGGACTCATGCGCACTTTCCCAGCTTCCTTGTACAGCTCTGCACTGAAGCTTGGCCAATTTCAGATTTCAGTGACTGAAAAAAAAAAAGAAGAAGAAGCTTGGCACCTCCTGGGCTGTGATTCCTTAATACAGCTGACAAAGATGTGGGAAGCTGAGAAACTCCCCCAGAGCTGCTGTGTGTGCACGGGACAGGGGCAGGTGGTACAGAGTGTATGTGGGAACGGCCAGGTGTTAAGGACACCTGTCTTCTTCTACACTGGCACAGCACTCAGCAGGGCCTTTCTCCACGGGCTCAGCTGAGTATCCTCGAACTCAGCTCAGGTCTGACGCTGCCTACCTCAGAACAGTGTCCATCCATCCTACATGCAGAGGCTCAGATCCATGACACTTCAGATGCCAATCTCAACCTGGGGTTGTAGCCTGTGCTTTTCCCCAAGGACTATAAATCCCAGGTTAGCATGCCCCCTGCCTCAAGTTCAATTAATTTGCTATGACAGCTCAGAGAACTCAGGGAAACACTTTTATCATTATAGGCTATCATGAAGGATACAGACGAACGAAGATGAGAACGATGAACAAGGCAAGACTGTGGGAAGAGGTGGGAAACTTCTTTTTCTTTCTTAATTTAACACTTGTATTAATTCTTTGAGAATATCACGCAATATATTTGGACCATATTCACTGCCACTCCCTTCTCCCCAGCTTCTCCCAGACACATCCTCATATCTCTACTCCCCCCGACCATGGGTCCGGTTTTTTAATGACCAGGGACTCTGATTTATGCTGCTCACATACTCTGGGGGTTAGGGCCACCCAGTGCAGCATGGCCAGCCTACCAGGGCCACACCCTTAAAGAAAACTGACTATCCCTCCCCCCAGAAGGCATCACTTGACAACAGCCCCTCAGGTAGGGGTAGGGACCCTTGAGCTCCTTCTCCCTCCATGCTGGAATGTTCACCAGCTTCATCTTACGCAGGTCTTATGTAGACAACCACAGCTGCTGTGAGTTCTTGCATGCAGCAGTCCTGTCACGTTTCACTCCAGTCCTCTGTAACCTCTGGATCTGCCCCCTCTTCTCTGATGCTCCCTGAGCCTTGGGGATGGGGTACAGATGTCCCCTCTGTGGCTGAGAACAGGGTAGACACCTTTACACCCTCTCTAGTCACAGCCCATCTTCCCCATACCTCCATGTAGTAGGCAATCTGAAAGCTTTCTGAACCTGATTCTTGTGAGTCTCAATGGAGGCTTTGTTAGGTGGTATGATTGATTAACTCATTTCCCATCAAATATTAACTCAACCTTCGGCTCCTCTACGGTCTCCAGAGGTTATGATCAACCCTCAGTCATGTCAGGGTCGTGGCTGGTGATCAGTCTGTATCCTAATGTCATCTCATTAGCATCAAAGAGATTCTATCACTCTGGAGATTCTAAAGCTTTTCCGTAGTGTGTGTTGGGAGCCAGAGGAAGAGACAAAATATATCAGTTTCTTAATGTATCATGTCATGGTGTCACAGCAGGGGTCAGAGACTATGCATTTACAGTGAGGGACTTGGTGAATAGGATTGGATTGTGGCAGGACAGGACTTCCTCAAAGTGTTCTAGAAGGATGCTTGAATGTATGTATGTATGATGTATGTATGTATGTATGTACGTATGTATGTGCAATGGAAGGGAGCAAATTGGGGACATGGGGACATCATAAGCAGGTCTTGGGGACTTTTCAGTTCCTGTCGTGCCCCCCTCCTCTGCTTAGGGACTATGTTGCAAAGTTGTTTTTTTTTTTTAGACAGAGTTTCCTAGTCCTGGCTGACTTCTAACTCACTGGATAGGCAGAGATGACTTTGAACTTCTGACCTTCTTGCCTCCTTACCTTCCAAGTGCTGGGCTTACAGATGTGCATCTCCACATCCAGCTTATGAGGTACAAGCATTCTACCAACTGAACTAAATCCCCCTGCCCAAGGCCCACTTATTACACATTCATGACCCTGAGTCAGGTACTGGGGACAGAGATGAACCACACAGATGCCCGCCCTCAGGGTCTTGACTGCAATGGCAATAAGGGGGTGCTAGGCAGACACTGGAAAGACACAGTTGAGTTCAGAGAGGCGGCCTGGAGGAGGCAGCTGGTAGGTCCCTACATGGAGACACCTGAGTGTGGGAAGGGGTGGTTCTGACTGCTCTGTCGGTTCTCTGCTGCCTTCTGCCCCAGCCTTTATCCTGTGGGGATGGAAGACGTCCCACCCTCATGTCCCGCCCTGACATTGTACCCAGGCTCGATGTCTTGGGCCCCAGCCAGGCAGCTCCAGCCTCCACCTCCTCCTCCCATCACTTGCCTTCACTGCTGCCCTTTCCCCTCAGTCCCCAGGGAAATATCATGGTAAACCAGGAGAGCATGGACCTGTGCTCCCCACCATGAGCATCTCCCCGTTGGGACCTGCAGGAGGAGGCTGGGACTAGGGCAAGAGCTGGGCCAGGTTCTGACAGCATTATCTGCCATTTGATCTTATCTAAGTCCCTTTGCATCTCTGGGCATGTGGTGGTTTGAATGAGAGTGTCACACATAGGCTTCAAGTATTCAGACATTTTGTCCCCAGTTGATGGCACTGTTTTGGGAGATCTTAGAAGGTGTGGCCATGCTGGAGGAAGTACGTCACTGGGGGCGGGCTTAGAGAGTTCAACAAGCCTTGCAGGTCTCCAGTTTCTTCTCTCTGCTTCCTGTGCTCTTTGGAAGATGTGAACCTTGGCTTTCTACTCTAGCCCCAGCCACCATGCCTCCCACCACAATGGACACTGATTCCCCGGAACCATCAATCATAAGCTCAAATAAACTCTTCCTTTTATAAGTTCCCTCAGTCATGGTGGTTTTATCACAGCAACAGAAAAGGGAGTAATACAGGGTAAAGTCTCCTACTCCATCAAGCAAGCAGGTAAGTGTAGAGGATCACTTTCTGCCTCTCTTGCTGCTTGCATAATAGAGGTCAAGGAATTTGATAAACAACAAAGCAGTTATTTCTGCTGGACACAGCCATGGGGAATTTCAGCCAGAATAGAGCAACTGCTCCTCACTTCCCCACAGCTCCATCTGACAGAACCCCAACTTCACGGCATGCAGTGTAGGTATAGGAGAGACCGGAGCAGCTGGAACAGCCACCTAGGCAGCAGCTTGCTGACTGGAGAGGAAGCCAAGCAGGACCCAAGCAAGGCTTAAAGCAAGAGGGACTTAGAGCAATGCTGTTCACTAGTTTATTCATAAGCTTCCTAAGCATTCATGCCCAGATAAGCACTGCAAGCAGGACCTGGCCCTACCTTTTAGTACTTAGGAGAGGCAGATTGAGTGACAGTTGGTGTAGGCTCAGGCCATGGGCATGAAAGCTGGTGGGGGAGCCATGGGCTGAATCTGCAGCCTGCCTAAGAGGGTACAGTGTGCCCTGGGGGAAAAGGCTTTGTAGCAGTCCTGAAGATAACTGATCTTCTGGAAGGGCCACAGGGTGATCTCTGGATAGAGAGTGGCAGCTCCTACTCCTGACCTAGTTCCCACATCACCAGAAAGTTGAGCCAACACAGTTCCCAGCTGTGTAAAGTCCTATCTGCACACAAGGATCCTCTCCAGCCCTGCTCTACTCCTGAGTGGTGGTGGAGAAGACTAAAGCAGACCTTGATCAACTCAACTCCTCCAGACATTCCAAGAGCCAGATTACCTTCAGATCTGCCTCTGACCCTGCTCAGGCACTTTGACTGCCCCTACTCACTCTGACCCCACCCACTCACTCTGACTCCACGCACATGCCCTGAGTCTGCCACCTCTGTAGACCTGAACTCCAAACTGCTAAATTGTCAGTGTCCAGCAGAATTGGCCTTTCCCTCACCAGAGCCTATCTCCAGAGGGCATGTTCAGTGAGCCTGCTCCAGAGACTGTCATTGCAGAAGTCGAGGTCCATGTGCTACATTTCTCATGAGTTTAACTCCTCTTCAAATGTCGGCTTTGGGGCTCTTCATAACCCCTTACCCCATTGCCTGATCCATCCCCTAATTCAAGTTTCTGAAGAGCTCTGGGTGACAAAGGAATCTCTGCTGTTGACTACCTGGAATCCTAGGGCCAAGGTGGATGGTCTATACCCCAGTGACCTCAAAGAAGCTCAATAAGATGTGTTACATGTGGATGAGAAACAAGGAAACCAAGGGACCAAGTAAAGGAACTACAAGTTGTTCACCCCTTTGGAGCCCAGGTAGTTTTCTCCCCTGGGTGTGTTTAAGCTTTTGACCTTGAGACACAACATTTCCCTCTACAAAGTTCATGCTGCAGAATCACACAATTGATTACGAAAGCATACTGCAAAAAACCCTCTCATAATGTTTTAAATATACCTACAATTTTTGAGACAGGGTCTCCCTGTAGCCCCAGCTGTCCTGGAACTCACTCTGTAGACCAGGCTGGCCTTGAACTCACAAAGATCTGCCTGCCTCTGCCTCCCAAGTGCTAGGATTAAAGGCGTGCACCACCACGCCCGGCCATACACCTACAGTTTTGTGTTGGGCCATGTTCATAGCTGTCCTTGGCTGCAAGTGGCATATGGGTTGCTGATTGGCTGTACCTGAAAGTCATCTTGTCTCCCCTGTGGTAACTACCATTATCCCCCCATCTTGCCCTCAACCCTTTCTGCTCAGATTACCCCAGCTGCCACCCCCACTTCTTTCCTTCAAAGGTCCCCAATTTCCTTCCCCCTCCCTGGTCCATTCCCAACTACCTTGTCCAGCAGGTATCAAGAGGAGAATCACTAGCTCAGCTAGACCACATGGGCACAGCCATAGTGACTGATGTCCAGGTGGGCCCTCACAAAGCCTACCACCTAGGAGATGCTCTGAGCCTGGAGGAGAGGGAAGCTCCTGGGTGCAGCATGGATTACGTCAGCAGAGGCTGCCAAAGATGCAGGGACACACTCTCCCTCCTTGGGGCTCCTCCTGTCATTACCCTAAATCCTCCTGTCCTGCCTCTTTCTTGCGGACACTTTCTTTCCTCTTAACCGCCATTGCTGTTTCTGGTGCCACAGGCCCTGAACCAGGCTGATGACTACAGGCTCTTGATCCATCAGAGAACATGTTTCCTTAGGCAACACCATCTTTGCTCTTCTCAGAAGAACTGAGAGCTTTTCAGAGGGGAGCCCTCTGTCCTCTGTTCTGGATGGGAGAAGGAACTTGGCTTTCCCTTCCCACCCAACTGTCATAGAAACCCAAACACATGGAAATCCCTCTAAATATGATAAAGAGCATGTCATTGTCAGAGACTGGGTATTGCCTTCCTGGAAGATGGAAGAGGACTACAGGAGTCCCCTCATCCGAGGTCTTACTTCCAGGCCTCAATTACTATATCAAATATTAAATGAAAATTTTAATATTTGATATAGTCTGAAAATAGTAAATGAAAAGTTCAATAAATGATTCATAATTGTTAAATAATGGCATATCAGGATACATTATTTCATCATTAATAATTATTGTTCATCTTCTATTGTGCCTAGTTTATTAATCAAACTTTATCACAGAAATGTATGTATAGGAGAAAACATCCTATACAGGGTACAGTACTTGCTATGGCTTCAGGCAGCCACTGGACTGTGGAATGCCCCCCATATGGGTAAGAGAGTGACCATGCACTGAAATGGTGGCTAAAGCAAAGCCAAGAAATCACAGCCAAAAAGGGTCCCCACAGAGGTCAGCAGCAAAGACCTCCACAGAAGGCCAGGCCAAGAGCTTTGCCTTCATCATCCAGAGTTCTAGAAAAAGAAAACCGAGGACATAAAGAAAAAAATGCCCCCTGATAGAAGACAATGGTCATTGTCTGAAAGGCATAAGGCCTGAAGTATCTTAAAATTTTCATTTTAAGCAGCCAATGATAAATATTAGCATCCAGACTGCAAAATCTGGGCCACTTGCAAGGAATGGGAATCCAAATATGTAGATTTCTACACAAGCTAAGTTGCGTTTACTCATGCTGCATGAGTAAGCATTGAAAGTACATGTCAGATTGTTTGGACACATGACCCTGAACCTGGGCATTAGATAATTCTCCACAGAAACCTGCCTCCCAAGTGAAAGGCAGGCTTCCTGCTTTGGGTACACTCCTGAACTCTGTGTCTCTTCTATGTGGTAGCTCTGATGTCATCTAATCCTCTTGACATCACTTCATGGGAATTAGTGCTGGTAGAGGAGCACTGATATGCTGCTACTGTTATTGCTATGAATACTAAACTTCCCTCACCCTTAGCCAGGAATCTCATGTCCTCTGCCAGCATTTTCAAAAACAAGGCACTAATTCGGTCTTTGGCAGAAGATTAAATCTCAAACCATTCATTCACTATTCACCATTCTTTGACAATGTGTTTATAGATACGTATGTTTCTTTTTTACTGTCTGCATGAAGGTTTGTGCACCTGTGTCCTGCAATGCCACGGAGGTCAGAAGAGGGTGTCAGATTCCCCTGGAACTGGAGTTAAAGACGGTTCTCAGCCGCCATGTGGGTGCTGGGGATTGAACCCAGGTCCTCTGCTAGAGCGGTCGGTGCTCTTAACCGCTAGGTCATCTCTCCAGCCCCGATACATGTCTTTCAATAGCCCTGGCTTAACTACATTTTTATGGATATACAAGAATTAGAGGTAATGGTTTCTGGTGGACAAGGTGTTTCAGAGTTTGTGCACACTAGAAAACCTGTTCCTAAGATAGTCTGAGTCTGTATTAGAAACGGAACCAGCCCTCCTTACTGAAAGAAAAGGAGACAGGGACTAAGAAATACGGAAAGACACTCCTCCCCCACATCTCATCCAGTTTCCAGCTGTGCTTGTGAGGGCCACGGGATGCTCTATTGAGTTTAGAAACAGCAGGTTAGAGATGAGATAACTATGGTGACCATAGGAAGAGAAAGAGCCCCATAGAATTTCATCAGGGGTAGATGAGATGGGACTCATAAGAGGCTTCTGCTTTGTGGAAGGAAAGCTTCTTTCCCAATGCATCTTAAACTCACCAGCTTCTACAAAATCCCAACCCCTATCAACATCCAGCCTACCTTAGACCAATCTACTCAAACTCTGAGACATGAACTCCACTCTTGACCTTTATAAAACAACTCTGGGTGTTCTCCAAGAGCTAACGAAATCCAATATTCCGACACACCCAGTGGCCCTTTCCAGCCAGAAAAATATGACCAGGATCTCGTCATAAGGCCAGAACAGGAGTCAGGCCCTTCATCCCTGAGAGAGGCCACATCTGGGCACTTAGCCTGCTCTATCTTTTCTGATTTTCCAGATAATGCCATTATCCCAATTAGAAACCAGAGAGACTTTGCCATTGGTGCAAGTTCATGTAGAGGCAGAGTCCAGGGAGGCTTGGAAATGACAGGAGAGATGAGGCAGAATAGACAGAGCAACCTAGCTGCCAGGTGTTGACAGTACTGCCACTTACAACCTCACAGACACTGACAGATTTGCATAGGAGGCTGAAGCCCACGTAGGGAGATTGGTCGGAGAGTGAGTGCATCAGACGTCAGCTGGCTAGATCCTGCTGTGGTTTGGATATGTGTTCCCCAACAGCCTACTTGGTAAAGGCTTGTTGCCCAGGATGGTTCAATTGGCAAATGGCAAAGTCTTTGAGAAGTGCAGTCTACACAAGGTCCTTAGCTCACTGCTACATGCCCATGAAGGGAATTGTGGGATGCCTGTTTTCACTCTGGCTTCCTGATTCATGATGTAGCAGTTTCCTTCATTGCTCACTCCTACCAGATGTGCTGCCCCAAAGAATGGACAACTGAATCTTGGACTGGAAAGTCCAGAACTGGGAGCCAAATTAAACTTTTCTGTTTACATATTATCTGCCTCTTCTATTTCATTATAGTAATGTGAAGCTAATTCACGTCCAAAAACCTTGTACTAGTTGGAGGCCCTCCAGTCTCTATAGCCACACATTTCCGTCCCTTTGCATCAGCCCAGCATGTCAGAGGTCAAGCTACCCAATTCCCTTATCTACATCACCTCCGAAATCTGGCAAACCAGCTGAAAGCTGGGCTGCCGGGGTCTCAGAAGCAGAAGGAGCCCTCCGATCCTCCTCTGGCTTCTCCTAAGACCTCATTAACATTCAGGCAGCTCCTCACACCATTTATCACAGGCCACAGAGGAGCTGAGATTTGATCTAGCCTGGCTGAGCAGCATTAAAATCAATTAAAAACGAGAGATAAGCCTCTTCTCCCTCGATTGAAAAATCCACAGGAGCAAGAGGAAGCCACACACAGCTCCATCAATCACCCGGGGCTCTTCTCTCCTCAGCTCATTTTTTTTCTGGACAGCTGCAGGAGGAGCCAGCTGAGCTGAAAGGTCTTCTTATGATGAGCTGTGGCTGCCTGGCGGTTCCTAGTCTAAATCAGCCCAGGCTGAATCTCAGCTGTCCTTTGGCCAGCAGATAGCCTGGCCAACTGACCGTAGCTGGGGGTGGCAGAGAGCAGCCAGAGGAGCCCCAGAAGCCTGTCCTTTGAGCTATCTGCTGGGGCCTGAAACCAGCCACCATTCACTCCTGGGCCTGAGATTGAGACCTCGGAGAACCCAGGTATTTCTAGGCTTGCCTTAGCTATCCAAGGAGAATTACATAGAATGTAATTTATCTCCTGTTCCTCCTCAGATAATGTTGACTGCTTTGATATCTCCTGTGAAATTGCTTTTCCTGATGTTGTCTAGCAAAAGTGGGGCATGTGTGTGTTATGAGCTAGGGCCTGCACCCACACAAAGCCTAGCACGTTAACAGATATCAAGTAAACATTTGTCAAATGAATGCATCTGAAATACACCTACCATCCACCAGCTTTACTGATCAAACAGACAGTACTTGGTACCAGGTTAGGAAGATTATTATTATTATTGTTCTTATTTTATGTGTGTATGTTGCCTATATGTGTGTAGGTACACCCATGTCGTACAGTGCCTGCAGAGGTCAGAAATGGACATCAGTTCTCCTTGAACCAGGAGTTAGGGACAATTGTAAGCCATCATGTGGGTGCTGAGAACAACCCAGGTCTTCTGCAAGAGAGCCATTGCTCTTAACTGCTGAGCCATCTCTCCAGCTCCCAGTTAGGTAGTTTTGATGTCAACATTTCTCAATTTAACTTCTTTATTATTTAACAGGTAGATAAGTTTGAGCAGGCTTCTTGACACTACAAAGAAATGATCATTTACACAGGTACAGTCCCACCACTTGCTATGCCCAGGATAGCAGGCTTCTGAAAAGGGTAGCCTTGACCTGCAAGGGTGATGGAATGGGTAAGACTAGGAGAATTCAAGACATTGATGGGCAGGGAAAGGGCCTAGACATGTTCTGTATGGAGCCACACCTCTACATACTGCTCATGGCATGCCCAGCTATTTTATGCTCTCCTCTGAGGAAGAATGAGACTAGAAGTGTCTTGATCAGGCCACTAGCATTTTGTTGAGTGTTCTACCATGGAGGAAATGATTGGATTCAATTTAGAATAGAATTCCTCCCAGCAATAATGGAAAGATATTGATTCCAATGCATAATTGTTGCAAGTAATTGGAGCACTTCGCAATTCATTCCCTTAGGAACTTAACCTGCAATGAGAGTTGATAAATCACCTTTGTAAAGACTGAAGCTTCAGCAGAGCTACCCATGGACCAAAGGTGTCTGACAGATCCAAGTGTACAGGATGCATCTTCCTTGATGCAAGAATGTGACAAACCAAGAGGCTGCAAAGAGATTTTTAAGAGAGTTTAAGTCCTGAATATTTGCTATGGTAAGATCTTCAGAGCTGTTTCCAGTACAAGGCCTGTGGTGAAGGGCTTGGGCCTGGGAGACAGACAGCTTAGTCATAAACTACAGGTTCCGCATGTGTGACTCTGGATTCAGTCCCCAGCAGCGGAGGCTGTCCAGATTACCAGCAGCCATGAGTCCTGGGACTCTAAAAGCAACTTTGCTTGTGACTTGGGAACCCAGAGGACTTTGTTCGTTGATTCATTTGGCAAATAGCTATTGAGTGCCTTCTTACAAGGCCTTTAGAAAGGGAAAATTTATTTGAAAATGTTTTAATAACTATGGCTACAAGCAATCAGAATGAGAAACTAACAAATCAGAACATATACTGCCCATCAACATCTAACACATCCTCGTTTATATAGGTCTGACCTCCGCCCTGGTACTAACAGGAGGATGCAGCCTTGAGCATGGGAAGCTCTAGCAGCCTTGGCAGAGGGTCATCAGAGGCTTCCCATAAGAGGTGATTCTAAGCTGGAACCTTGTAGGAGCCAGAGGGAGAAGGATGGAAGCAAGTATCCCAGGAGTCACTGGGGTGCATTGTGGATGCCGCATACATAAGTCCCATAGCAAGGGAGACCCGTAGACTCCAGGAAGCTTCTGGTAGCTAGGTGAGGCAGGCCAGGAGGAGTGGTAATGCTGGCGGACCCTGAAGAGCCTGACATGACTCACAGTTGATTGGAGCCTTAATACTTCCAAACAATTGGGAGCTGTTGAAAAATTTTTTTTTCCTTTAGTATTTTTGAGACAGGGTCTCCCTGTAGCCCCAGCTGGCCTGGAGCTCACTATGTAGACCAGGCTGGCCTTCAACTCAAAGAGATCTGCCTGTCTCTGCCTCCCAAGTGCTGGGATTAAAGGTGTGTGCCACTGTGCCTGGCCTGCTGTTGAAAGATTTTAAATCAGGGAGATGGGATAAATTTTTTTGAAAGATCATTGTCTATATTCTAATTAATAAGAGATTATAAAAGATCAGAGTGACAAAAATTCCCCAAATGACAACAGATAAGCCAGCATTTAAAAAAAATTTTTTTTTATTAATTTTTATTTATTTCTGTATGTGTATGAATGTACTGTCTGCATACAAGTCTGTGCACCCGTGTCGTGCAAAGCCGCGGAGGTCAGAAGAGGGTCTCGGATTTCCCTGGAACTGGAGTTCTCCTGGAATTGGAGTTACAGACGGTTCTCGGCCACCATGTGGGTGCTGGGGATCGAACCCGGGTCCTCTGCAAGAGCGGTCGGCGCTCCTAACCGCTAGGCCATCTCTCCAGCCCGATAAGCCAGCATTTAGCCCAGGAATGCTCTTCAGTCCAGTTTTCCTCCTAACAGCTCCAGGCAAGATGAGCCTCTGGTCCTGTTTCAGCACAAGCTATTGGTTTCACAGAGACTGTTGACAGGGATGATAAGGATTGTTTGAGCTTTTCATGCTGACAGTAAGGTGTCTATACTAGCTGGTTTGCCGTGATACCTTGTTAATAATGCAAGAGCAGACTATGGAGATCTGGGAGATTGCAGGCTCTTGTTACTTTATATCGACAATTCTCAAACTCTTGAGTTATTAGACCCCTGTTTTATACTCTTAAAAATTAAAATCCCAGAGAAGCATAATGGTTCATGTCACTAATTCTAGGATTTGGGAGGCTGGGGCAGGAAGATTATAGCAAAGTTGAGGCCAACCTGTAGTACACAGTGAGTTCTAAGCCAGTCTAGGGCCACAAAGTTAGATATTATCTCAAACAGACAACGACTAACAACAAAACTCACTCCAAACAAATTAAGAATCAGATGTTGGGAGTAGGAGCTGGGCACACATGGTCTCGCATAGTCAGGCTGCCCTCAAACTAGGTGGCTCTGCATGACTTTGAACTCCTACTCTTCCTGCCTCCACTGTCCACGAGCTGGGACTATAGGCCAATGGCACCATGAGCAGATGCCCTAAGACCTCTTGTTGAAACAGGTTACGTTTACCAGTATTTCTCATATTAGCAATTGAAGATGAGGACACTTCAAATTATTCAATAACTTCTTTAAAACAGCAATAATAAACTTATTATGTTAACATGAGTAATACTCATGTTTATAAAAAATATATTTCCCCACATAGAACTCAATAGTGTGAAAAGCAGCATTGCTTACAGCCTTGAAAACTCTACTACCTAGCTTAGTAGACGACACATGAATCCTAGACCCTCCATCACACAGGAAAGAAGGCAGAGAATGTCTTAGTAGCCTCCCTCCCTCTCTCCCTCCCTCCCTCCCTCCCTCCCTCCCTTCTTTCCTTCCTTGCTTTCTTGCTTTCTTGCTTTGTTGCTTTCTTGCTTTGCTGTGGGGTAGGGACCAAGTCTGCTAGCCTACACTCACTGTGTAACTGAGGATAACCTCGAGTTTATAATCCAAGTGCTGAGATGATAGATATGTGCCACCATGTCAGTTTTTCTGTTTTGTTTTGTTTTGTCTTAGTGTTCCTATATAAATGCTTTTTACCTTAAGAGTCTCCTGAAAAGCTTTCAGAGTTCCCTAGTAGCCTCTGTTCTAATCTAGGCCTTGTCCTGATGGACCTAGCGTTTGTGAGGAAGCAAACACACCTATTCTTCTTCTGTCTCCTGTGGTGGGTTTCCTGCCTTCCCCAGAGTGTGCCTAAGTCTATTCATGACTATAAACACCAGGCGGCTTAAATGATAGAAACGTAATTCACATGGTTTGGAGGCTACTAGACCCATAATATAAGTGCTGCCAAGTGAATGAAGTTGCTTGTAAAAGCCTGCTTCCCAGCTGCCTTTTTACTATGGCCTCACGTAAAGAAGAGAACAAGAAAGTCAGAGAGCAAGCTCCAAGCTCTTTTTTTTTTTTTTTAATTTATTTATTTCTGTATGTGTATGAATGCACTGTCTGCATGCAAGTTTGTGCACCCGTGTCATGCAATGCCGCGGAGGTCAGAAGAGGGTGTCGGATTCCCCTGGAACTGGAGTTCTCCTGGAATTGGAGTTTCAGACGGCTCTCGGCCACCATGTGGGTGCTGGGGATTGAACCCGGGTCCTCTGCAAGAGTGTGGGCGCTCCTAACCGCTAGGCCATCTCTCCAGCCCCAGCTCCAAGCTCTTTCGTGTCTTCTTATCAACAACTAACCCAGTCATGAGGGTCCCAACTCTACAGCTTCATCTAAACTTGATCACCTCACAAGTCCCTCCTCTGAGAACAGTGATGCTGAGGGTTAGGGATTCAGCATCTTAACTGGGGAAGGAAACGGAGTTCGGTCCATAGCAGACCATGATTTCTGACAGGATACCATCACCACTCTCAGAGGCAGGGGTAGACATTACTTGGACTGCATGTCAGGTTTGCCATGATCCATTCAGTGGGGTTTCTGGGGTCTCTCCAACTGGTTCAACCCCAACTATTGTGGTTACTTGACCTATAGCTCATCTCAGACACCTCTCTTCCTTCCACCTGCTGTGTGCTGTCCATGTAACTTCCTACGTGGCTTTCCATCTGTCTGCTTCCTGTGCCCAGGAATACAACTAGTTCTAGACACCCCATCTCTCTTCTGGGTTCCTGTCTTCACCCCCATTGGGCCTCACATCTCCCAACTATCTTCTGCAGGAACCAAAGGAAGCTTTGAAAGGTTTGAAAGCACAGATCTGACATGTTGCCCACTTGTTTAAAATTCTGCAGTAGTGGTTCCCATGGCATTTAGACTAAACAGCGAGCCTATGAGTTGATGTGGGCATCATCCGAGGGCTCTCAGTCACCAGTCCTGGTCTGCCTCCTGCACCTCTGGCTCACTCCCTACTTGAGCTGCTCCTTGACCTAAAGGCTCTTCTCACCTTCTTAACTGCTTTAGTCATCCCTACCCTTTAGCCCCAGATCAGCTATGACTCTCTCTGAGGAGCCTTCCAGGTGACTACTCTGTCTAGTTCACTTCCTAGTAGAGAAATTTTGACAGTTGCAATTTTAGAACTACTGGTATGATTATGTGATCCATATCTAATTCTCTACCAGCCTGTGCTACTCATGGGAGACTTGTACATTAGCTATATACAGTGTAACAAATTATCCCAAAATTTAGCAGCTCAGAACCAATAGGATTACCTCAGTTAGTTTGGTCTGGAATTTGAGGGCAGCTCAGCCTGGTGCTTGTGGCCCAGGTTCTCCCAGAAGGTTGTGATCACGAGGTCTACCAGGGCTGCCGGCATCCAAAGGCGTCCAAGATGGCTGCTTGGCTGCTCCTCAGGGTAGCTGAATGTCTTCACAACACAGCTGCCAACTGGTTTCTCTCAGGGTACAAGTTTTTCATTTTTTTATTTTATTTATTTCTGTATGTGTATCAATGTACTGTCTGCATGCAGGTCTGTGCACCCGTGTCGTGCAATGCCGCAGAGGTCAGAAGAAGGTGTTGGATTCCCCTGGAACTGGAGTTCTCCTGGAACTGGAGTTTCAGACAGCTCTCAGCCGCCATGTGGGTGCTGGGGATCGAACCCAGGTCCTCTGTAAGAGCGGTCGGCGCTCTTAACCGCTAGGCCATCTCTCCAGCCCTCAGGGTACAAGTCTTAGCAAGACAGGTAAATCTACAGACTTTACTTCAGACACTCCCATCATTCTAGAATATTCTTCCTTCCTTCCTTCCTTCCTTCCTTCCTTCCTTCCTTCCTTCCTTCCTTCCTTCCTTCCTTCCTTCCTTTTCTTTCTTTCTTTCTTTCTTCGTAGCCCCAGCTGTCCTGGAACTCACTCTGTAGACCAGGCTGGCCTTGAACTCACAGAGATCCACCTGCCTCTGCCTCTGGAGTGCTAGGATTAAAGGTGTGCGCCACCACGCCTGGCTCTTTCTTGTTTTTTTAAAAGTCATTTGTCTTTTGTGTGTGTGTGTGTGTGTTTGTGCACCACTGTCTTCCGAGGTCAATAGACCAAGTCAGATCTTTTTTTAAACTGTTTTTTTTTGTCGCTCTCCTTGTCGCTCTCTGTTCCCGGCCGGCAGGGAAAAAGGAGAGGACACACTATTGTTCTTCCAGAGGCAGTTTATTCAGGCAACTCATACACAAACTCCTCTCCCCCCCTTCCACTGTCCCCTACTAATATACCCTTCTCTCAACCCCGCCTCCTGCTAGCGTGCGAGCGCCGTGGCAGTCTCTCATTGGTCTGTCAACGGTATGCGCAATATACGGAAGTCAGCGGACATGCTAATGAGGGCTCAGGTTTGGTGTTCTCTTATTGGCTGGGGAATGAGCTGGGCAGTCAGGCAACAATCAGGCGATAGTCATAAGACCTGGCCAGGGTCCAAGGCGCCATTTTGGCCAACCCGCTCTCCATATTTTTTTATTTTTATTTTTGTGTGTATGAATGTACAGTCTGCATGTAGGTTTGTGTACCCGTCGTGCAATGCCGCGGAGGTCAGAAGAGGGCGTAGGATTCCCCTGGAGCTGGAGTCAAAGACGGTTCTCAGCCGCCGTGTGGGTGCTGGGGATCGAGCCCCAGTCCTGTGCAAGAGTGGTCAGTGCTCTTAACAGCTAGGCCATCTCTCCAGCCCCCAGACTGAGTCAGATCTCCTGGAACTGGAGTCACAGGCAGTTGTGAGCTGCTGACCATGGCTGCTGGGAACTGAACTCTAGTCCTCTGCAAAAGCCACCTCTTTAGCCCCCTGGAGTATTTCAATAATTACACAGATCAGCCCTCTTCAATGTGGGAGAGAGTTGTTAAAGTACACGGGCGTAAAGGGGGAGGTGGGATCACTGGCGCCATCTTGATGCCTGGGAAACCCGTCTGTCCTCTCTTGCATCAGATCTTCAGTGGCTCACTTGGTGCCTGGCACCTTGTAGATATCTGGACACTCATTTTTGGAAGAAATAGGTTTGATTAGATTATCCAGTTCAGACGATAAAGACGGGTAAAGCAAGCCTCCTTTGGCATTTCCAGAAAAGTGTCCCCTGTATTAGTTACTTTTCTGTTGCTGTGATAAAACACCATGACCAAGGCAACTTATAGAAGGAGGAGATTGGGGACTTATGGTTCCAGAGGGGTGAGCCCACCATGATAGGGCAGGCATGGCAGGAGGTGGCAGGGGTAGCTGGAGCAGAAAACTGAGCATTCCCATCTTCAAGCACACACAGGAAGCAGAGAGAGAGCCCAACTGGCAGTGGGCAAGCTATGTACTCTCAAAGCCCGCCCCCCAGTGTCATTCTTCCTCCAGCAAGGCCACGCCTCCTAAAACTGCAGAGGCCCAGCAACTAGTCATTCCTAGGACATTTGGATCAGAGCTAGTTGAGAGAACCAGCAAGTGCTGCTTTCATGTTTTTTTTTTTTTAAAGATGTGTTTTATTATGTTTTATTAGAATTAGTACATTTTATTTCATGTGTATGTGTGTGGCTTGCACATGAGCATGCATGATAGCATACATGTGGAGATCAGAGGACGACGTGTGGCAGTGGGTTCTCACTTTCCAACATGCAGGTCCTGGATACTGAGCTCGTCATCAGGGTTGGTGGCAGCACATTTACCAGCTGAGCCATCTCTCCAGCCCTTATATTAGTTTCTTTTTCCATGTCACCTGCTCCTCATCAAAGGTATGGCAAGCTACAGAGATAACTGTCGGGTGTCTCTTTCTAGTGGCCATGCCAGACTCTAAAGCTCTGTGGCAGAGGAGCAGGGGAAGCATCTGACGTTCAGCCTACAGTCAGGATGTCTTCCTGATGTGTCTGTCTACCCCTGAAAATATAGCTCTTCAATAATGCATGGTGCTATTAGCACCAGGCAGAGGATGACTGGCTCCCTCCCAGTGATCAAAGCTGCCTCAGGGGGGACGTGTCGGTGATCAGATTTCATGGGCTCCTTATAACTGCTGCCCCTCAGTATGAGATTAGAATGGGCTGTTTCATGTCCAAGGATGAAAGCAGCAAGGATTTGGGAGAAAATCCGGCTTCCCAGAGAAATCAAAACGTTTCTATTTCATTACAAATGGATGCATGACACAGCTAATCGCTCCTACAAGAGGCAATGCCGCGGGACCAGCTGTCGACATCAACGGCTCCTCTCAGGTGCCGTATAAAATATGTACAGTGCAGGATTGGAGAAGCCACGTGATTTCCTTGTGTCCAGGCTTGCTCTTGAGCTGGAGAGACCTGTCCTGAATCCTTGGGAGATTGGCCTCCACCCTTAAAGCATTAGCAAAGGTGGGCACAACCCTCTCAGAGGTGAAGCCAAGACCACTTTAGGAGGAGGGGTCTGAGTACCCAGCTGTCACAATATTAATAACTCCTCGTTACTGTGCATGTTTATATGTCCAGCCCTTTGCATACAGTACCACTAATCCTTGCAGCAACTGGCACTGTATTATTAGATCATCCTACAGTGCTGGGTGTGGTGGTGCATGTCATTAATCACAGTGCATGGGAAGCTGAGGCAGGAGGATTGAGAGTTCCATGTCAACCTAAGCTACTTTTTGTCATCGCAAAACAACAAGATCTTACGATGATGAACAAACTGAGGATTTTAAGATATGTTGGATCCCAGAGTGAATCCCTTGTGTTCGTGCCCCCAGATCTACTGTTGCTTCAATTCCCTCCAGAAGTAAAGCTCCTAGCAAAAGGGAGACTCCCCAGAGGAGCACCACATGAAAAATGTTCCCATTACATGAGAAAGGAGAACATTTAGCCAACACCACTGTGAGAAACGGCCTAGTTGGCTTTCGGAGGAGTCTTCGAACTGCTGACTATGAGCCCTTCGAGGATCCTTGTCTCCTTTGGCCCTGCTTTCGTTATCTGTGACCCTGAGAGACGGAATTCGTGGACCAGGCTAAGCGCTCTCTTCAGCTCCTAGACCCCAGCCCTTCCTTCCTCTGCAGTGACTTTTCAGGCTCCAGACTCTGGGAAGTATAAGTTAAATCTACTCCTTCTAGAAAATCTGCTCCATGCCTGCTTCATCTCCATATGAGATGCTTCTGCAGCATCTCCATGTGGGATGTTCCCCCAGCACCCTGCCATAGCACGAATGGGCCCCTACTCAGCAGCTAGTCCTCTCTGCCCTTGGGAGACGAGGACCATTTCACCAGCTTGGCTAGAGTGACACACGGCAGGCTGCCAATCTGCCTGCCTGCACCTCCTATATCTCCTTTCCCCACTCCTGCCTTGGCATCCAGCTCAGTATCAGCCCCAACGGGACTATTGGTGACTTTGTAAACCTGGCTTCAGAGTAAGGAGGAGGCTTCAGGTAAAAGGCCCATCAACTCTGCCCATTTCCCTGTCCCTGGGCACAAGAGATTCTCTTGCCAGCCAATGAGTAAGAACAGATACTCTTACACACTGAAAGAATGAGTCTCAAGGGAGATAAGAACTTAGCTCAGTGACAGAGTGTTTGCCTATAATGCACAAGGCCCTGGGTTCAAATCCTAGTATCTCAATCAATCAATCAAACCAATAAAGATAAAAATGAAAGGAAGGAGGGAAAAGCTATTTTAGTCTTTTCATAATGGCTATACATTTGAAAACAACAGTTCACAGAAAATAAGCTTCCGACCGATCTTGCAGAGGACCCGGGTTCGATCCCCAGCACCCACATGGTGGCAGAGAACCGTCTGAAACTCCAGTTCCAGGAGAACTCCAGCTCCAGGGGAATCCGAGACCCTCTTCTGACCTCCGTGGCATTGCACGACACGGGTGCACAAACTTGCATGCAGACAGTACATTCATACACATACAGAAATAAATAATAATAAAAAAAATTAAAAAAAAAAAAAAAGAAAAGAAAAGAAGCTTCCATGCCGGTCTCTGCCTAGGCATGAATGTGTCTTTGTCCCTGATAGACCCAAGCTAAAGATGCCACCTGGAAGGCTTGTCCGCTTGGCCTTCCTGTCAGACCTGGCCCCTTGAAGGGTAGACCAGGTCTGATTGGTATCCGTACCCAGCACCTGCACAGAGAGACACTTTGAGTTTGGAGTATTAGACACACTGGGAGTAGGGAGATGTTGACAGGACAGGATTGAAGTCTGGCCATGTGGAAGGTGTCTCAGAAAGCCAGGAGATTTGGCAAAGCAGAATTGGTGAGGAGAAAGCAGCTTAGTTACACATTGCACTATCTCAGACACTGGTAAACATGTACTTGAAATTGTGGGCCTGTGCTACAACACGGAGCTCTCATTCCTTTTACGTCCATTACCAGGCTTCATTTCACCCAATACCAAGGTCATCTTCCTGTTCTCTGTGTCACCTACCCAGGCCTGGAAGGGCTGTCAGTATCCCCTACAGAATGTGTCTCTTTGGAGCTTGCTGGACTGGAGTTGAAGTGAAGATAGCTGGAAGAGGTGCAGGCTCCTGAGCCGGCTGCAGGCAGCGCAGCTGGAGCCGCATTAAACGCCTGCACGGGCTTCTGATTCACTGCCTGCATCCCGCCCCATGGCTCCTCATCTAATCTCTTCCTGTGGAACTGAAAATAGCTGCTGGCTCAGCAATATCCCAGGGTCTACCTGGCCTTGCATGGCTATGTATCCCATTCTGGTCACAGTGACAGCATTCTTTCACATGGCCTTAAGTGGATACCACCCCTCTACTTGCCCTTCTCACTCCAACTCAGCAGTTATTGGGGGCAGGGGAGGGGAGAGCCAAGGCTTCGGTGTCTTTCTTACCCTTCTTCCTGCAGGCTCCTTCTTACTCAGGGCTCCTTCTCTGACTCCCTCCCAACTCTGCTCCTTGCTAATAACATATGCTCAGTGCTGTTGGGCCCTGACGTCACGGTGCTTACACATCTTGACTGGCCTCAGGCCTGTGGCCCACTCTCCTCAAGATAGGCCTGTGCTCCTGGATGTGACAGGCCCCTGACCTTCCTGTTCTGCTCAATCATCCACCTCCTTGCTGATCTCTCTTCTCAAATCATAGCTCGGAGATTTTTTTTTATCCTATGAACTATTTTTGCTATTAGTAGATTGTGGTGTTATACACCTGTAATCCCAATACTCAGGAAACCAAGGCAGAAGTATTGAGTTTGAGGCCAGGCTGTGCTACATAGCAATACCTTGTTGAAAAAATAGCATTGTGCTGGAGAGATGGCTCAGTGGTTAAGAGTCCTGGCTCCTGGGGCTGGAGGGATGGCCTAGAGGTTAAGAGCTCCGACTGCTCTTGCGGAAGACCTGGGTTCGATCCCCAGCACCCACATGGTGGCTGAGAACCATCTTTAACTCCAGTTCCAGGGGAATCTGACGCCCTCTTCTGACTTCCGTGGGATTGCACGAGACAGGTGCACAAACCTACATGCAGACAGTATATTCATATACATACAAAAATAAATTTAAAAAAATTTAAAAAGAGTACTGACTCCTCTTGCAGGACACAGGTTTGATTCCTAGCACCCACATGGCAGCTAACAACCATCCATAAATCTAGTTTCGGGGGAATCCAACATCTTCTTCTGACCTCCACAATGTGGATGCACTTACATACATGTATGCAATACTACTAAATTAATACTGTTAAAATTCTTATTTTGAAATAATTGTCAGTTCACATAAGAAAGATCCCAGGTGGTAAGAATGATCCAGGTTACTCTCAAACCCTGCAGACAGGGTTTCCTCAAAAATTCAGAACATCTTTCAAAGTTCTAGGACAGGTCACAGCCATGTTGTGGAGAGAGCAACAGATGCAGGTGAGACCCAGGGCACCTCTACCACAAGGACGCCCCATGTACATGTTCACAGATACTCTCACCTTCCTCCCACCCCCACCTCTAAGCCCCTCTTTGCTCAGGCCCCATCCTGCCACCCATGTCCCCACCAGCTCCTCCTCTGGGAACCTATGTCTCTCCACGTTCCAGTATCTCAACTCACAGGCAGCCTTGGTACCACACCAAGGGACAGAGATAGCATCATCAGTCACTCACCAAGAAACACAGTAAGTATGGCTCCTTTCTGAGATAATCACTGTAGAGCCCCATTAATCTTCCTAAGATAACCACAGTGAAATTCCCTATTCACCATGCTAAACAATGAATGGCAAAATCCAGGGCTGGCCAGAGCACTGTCAGCATGAGGAAGGCCGGATGCCTCCTGTCAGAATTCTCTTCCATCAGGTCTGTCCTCAGCTATCACTGTCTGCCTGTTTCACTGCCCATCTGCAACTGGCCGTGTCAGAACAGAGGCCCACATGGCTGAGAGCTACCTGGAGGAGATCCCGTGGTATTCCACTCAAGTACACCTTGGTGCACTTCTTCTTCTTAGAAAGAAGAAGAAGTTCTTCTGCTTCTTCTTCTTCTTAGAAAGAAGAAGAAAGTTCTTCTGCTTGGAAGCTACTTGTCGACTTAAGCCGTCTTGGTTGGCTTGGTTTCCAGGGACAGTAAAAGGGCTGCACTTACAGGAGTTGGTGCCCTGGGACACTTTGATGTCTCTTGCTTGGGGCAGGAGGCCTCAGTTGAGCAATTAGCTCTGAGAAAAGTGCAAACAGACGTGCATGTGATGAATGTAAATATTCCTTCTGGTGCATGTGGGCTCCATGTGGCTTCCAGTGAGGTCTCGGAGGAATCCTTGTCAGGAAGAAGCCTAGAGGAGATAATGGGAGGACTCTGAGGTATGGAACTCAGGATGTAGTAATCTCCTCCATGAACAGGAAACTCTCTGGACTCTAGTTGGTGGTCACTTCCATACCATATACAGACAGGTCTGGTCACCCACTTGAACAGAGGGCATAAGATGGTGTCCACCTTTTCCAGGACAGTGCTTTGGGTCTTAAGCTGTGCATAGTAGTCTATGTCTTCACAGGTTCCCAACAAATCAATGAAGCTGGGTTCTCTAGCTCTGTGTCCCTGACTGTCCCTAGACTCGGACTCAAGAAGTACAACTTGAAGACATATTATATGATAGCCTTGCAGGCCTCATTATCTCCCAAGGAGTCGGGTCCTTCTTGACCCAGCCTGGGCTGGGGTTCACCCACTCATCTCCGTGGTTACTTCTTCTTCCAGGGACATCACCCTACCTGGCTCTTCTTTCTTGCCTCCTCCTCACCCCAATGCTGTGAGTGCACCCAGAGCCTCAAACATGCTAGGCAGTGCTGTACCACTGAGTGTGCCAGCCCTTCCTCTTCATGGCCTTCAAGGGTCGAATGCCCTTTCTTTTAGGAAGCCTGCCAAACAGCTCTTTCCTCATCTTGTAGCCCTTTGTACCCCGCTCAGGCCCTTGCCCCACACCCACACTCCTGGCCATAGCTGTAGCTACTGCACACCTGACTCTGCAGTTCCCCCCGGCATGGACCCTCTCAGGCTTTCAGTAAGTTTGCAGGGTCTACTCACCTCGCCCCCAGCCGAGTGAATAAGCAGAGGTAGCAGCGCTCTGGCCCATGCCTCTGCAGACCCACCCTCCTCCCAGAGTTCCCAGTCTGTATGACCAAAGACAAGGAGTTAAGAGTGGGTAGATACAGGGAGACCCATAGGGAAAGGCAGGTCAAAGTACTGAAGACGAGAGGGGGAATAGAGAGATGGCTCCGTGGTTAAGAGCACAGACTGTTCTTGTAGAGGACTCAAGTTCAGTTCCCAGTACCCACATGGCAGCTAACAACTGTCTTTAACTCCAATTCCAGGGGATCCAATGCCCTGTTCTGGCCTCTATGGGTATTGTACTCATTTGGTACACTTCCATATATGCAGATAAAACTCTCATACACAGAAAATAAAATAAATAAAAAATAAACAAACAAACAAAAAAGATGGAAGGGAACATAAATTCAACAATGCCCCAATCAAGAGTTCTGGAACAAGGAGACTTCTTTTTTTTTTTTTTTTAATTTTTTTTTTTAATTTATTTCTGTATGTGTGAATGTACTGTCTGCCTGCAAGTCTGTGCACCCGTGTCATGCAATGCCGCGGAGGTCAGAAGAGGGCGTCGGATTCCCCTGGAACTGGAGTTCTCCTGGAATTGGAGTTTCAGACGGTTCTGGGCCACCATGTGGGTGCTGGGGATCGAACCCGGGTCCTCTGCAAGAGTGGTTGGCGCTCTTAACCACTAGGCCATCTCTCCAGCCCCAAGAAGGAGACTTCTATGTCTGTGAGTCCATACTCTGCACCAACCATAGACCCTGGGTCTTACAACCAGCCAGGGGAGGGTCCCGCTCTTCCTCTGGAAGTCCAGCACCTCAGGGATTGCTTTAGTTGAAACTGCCCTCTCTCCCCAGTGTGTCCAGCTAGAAGGCCATTTCCAAGGGCAACCCAGCCCACTGATCTCTGGGATTTCTGAGGTTCAGGGAGAGTTGGACTTTTTGGGTCACTCTGTGCTTTACTAGAAACATTCTGGTGACTTTTGTACAGTCATACCCAGCATTCACAGCCTGCAGTCACAGAACGTTCTGCGCTCACCCTTTTCTCTGGCCTGGGAGAAGAGAGTTCAGAATAAAGGTTGTATTCAAAGGTACACTGGGGCTGGGCCTAGGCTGCGTGTAAGACCCACTTTTCAAGACTCAGCTCAGGGACAAGCAAGAGTGCCCCTGCGGCCTGAACTCTGGCTGGGGTTTCCACGATTCCCAGCAGCATAGCTCCACCCCGCTTCCTCTAGTCCTGAGCCCTGACCCCACACATACCTTAGTTGGGACCAGATGACATGGAGATCGTTTTGTTCTCTAAGAGCTTGTGGTGCCCACACAGTAGCTACCCATCTGACCAAAGAAGACAAGTGCCTAAGGCTGTTGAGGGGCTGCTGCCTAGAAGTAAGGGAAGTCTGCTCTGGGGCATGGTTGGGGTCATGGATCAGGAGAATCATCGAGGCGTAGAGGTAGAGTGGCTGATCAGAGCAGATCTGGTAGACTGACCAGATGCAGAGACAGACAGAAGGGAGCGTGCCTACAGGCCCCACTACAGCCACACCACAGACTGTAGAGCTATGGGAGGAAGGGGGCTCTGCCCACGCAGCTATCTCCAGAGTTCCAAGCATCATGTACTGCGTTGCCTTTTCCCAGGCCAAGCCCTGTCCCAGTCCATAAGAACTTTGGCCTCCTAAACACACAACCTTCTCCATCAAATAACACCATCACACGTGCCCTTGGTCCTGTTACCTGGTCTTCCTGGAAGTTCAGAATGTCCCTTGACATGGACTGTAACCACAGTCTAGGGGGGAGGTAGGTTCATCATACCCCCTCATGCCCCAGCACAGAGGAAAGAAGACAGAATCTGGGTCCCAGGCATGTGAGTTTGACCCATTTGCGCAGTTCACCCCTTACCTGCTCCCACACTCCTCTTTTGATTTGCGGGGAAAGAACACACTTTTCTTGCAGCTTCCAGTGAGACTCAGAGCCAGACATGATGGTACAGCCCTTACATCTCAGCACTCAGGAGGCTGAGGCAGGTGCTGCATAGTAAGACTATCTCAAACAACAAAAAATTAGACTCAGGTGTCGAGTATCTAGCTACCTGCCTGTCATTTAGTCACTCCTCACTAAATACTTCCCATTTCCTGCCTCCTTGTGGTAACTATAGGGGCCTCTAGCTGCAGAGCTGAGGCCAGCGTTGGCTGCATGACCACTTTGAGCTGACAAAGCGCATCTCAGACCCTGATCGTCCCATGCTTAGACTCCCAGTGTTAGCAAGAGAAGTCCTGCACAGAGTCACAGCAAGAAACAGAAGTCAAGATGTCTAGGCAGCAGGGAGAGTATCCCTCACCTCTGTGGGCACAGAGATCTGCTTCAGGTCAAGAGTGAATGGAATATATTGTGTGGTGCCACCAGCCCAGGGTGTGGTCTCAGAGGCATTGTCAGGCTCTGTTTCAAATTGTAGAGATAGGCAATCCTCAGAAAAGAGGACAGGACATTCCTGTTGCCTTCATGGCTGGACTGGCCCCAAGGCTGGGAACATATTACAACAGCCCAACAACCATAGAAACTTTTGGTTTTGTTCCTGTTTTTTTGAGACAGGATGTCCCTGTAGCCCTAGCTGGCCTAAAACTTGCTATGTACATCAGCCTGGCCTTGATCTCACAGAGATCCTCCTGCCTCTGCCTCCGAAGTGCTGGGATTAAAGGCACGTGCCACTGTGTGCAGCAACCACTTTTGTCACTCCTTAACAAAGACTTTGTGCCTTGCCCTGGACAGCAAGGGAAAGAATTGTGTTCAGCCTGAAAGAGATGAGTATAAAGAAAAGCGCCAAGTCCAGAGAAGCTCCAGAGGATAGAATTTGACCCAGACTGTAAAAAGCTGGACATAAATATCATAGAGATAACAAAAAACATACAAAGGGAAAGCGAAGTTTCCATGCAAAGGCTGGGAGCGAGACTGTCAGCTGGGCAGTGGCGAGCATGGAGTATGTGGGCACTGAGGAGCAGCGTAGCAGGCCTCTGGGAGGACAGAGGCCACTGTAGACCTGGTCACCAGGTGATACGTCTAGATGGATTTTCTAAGCACTTAGAGTTATTTCTGATCAGGGAATGTTACAATCCCCGGTAGACCAGATAGCACTGATGCAGGGCTGCCAACTCTGTGTCTTCAGCATGACGCACATCCAGATCCATAACTTTGGCCTTGCAGCATGCCTTCTGTCCACAAGGCTGACCTAGAGCCCCCTTTGGTGAACACACACCCTGTTACACAGAGGGGAGCTGCACAGATCAGCACAGAGTTCCCAGGGCGGTGGCTGGCACGGCTCAGCACTCTGACCCTCACTCCTTGCTGGAACACCCACCTCTCCAGGCCTTTGTCTTTCCAGCAGGGGCCAGGGTCTCCACTAAGCTGGACCAGATCCCTTTCAGGGGCTGAGAGCCAGCCCCAGGCTGCCGGGCCTCGCCCAGGCAGAGGCAGATCCACAGGCTCAAGTTGTCGCAGCACGCGGCAGTTCAGGCTCCTCTTTGTCTTCGATTTGTACAGAGTTGGAAAGAACACGAGAGTTCCAGGGTATCCTTCACCCACCTTCTGCTAATGCAAACATCTTACATAACCAGCACATTTGTCTAAGCTAAAAATTAATACTGGAGCAGTGCTGTCGGCTCAGCCACAGACTGCATGCACATGTCACCAGGTTTCCCTTCACTAGCATTAAACCTCCTTTCTCTGTTTCGGGGTCCAATTCCCGTTTCTACACTGTACTTAAATGCCATTGTCTTGGACCCTTGTCTGGAATAGTTTCCCAGTCTTTTTCTTTCTCATGGCTTTGACAATCTCTTTCTCTCTCATTTTTTTTTTTCTCCCAGTCTCTTGTAGCTCAATCTGGCCTCAAACTTTCTGTTTGTTTGCTTGCTTTTCTTGAGACAGGGTCTCACTGTGGCCTGGAACTTGCTATGTAGACCAGGCTGGCTTTGAACTCAGAGATCCACCAGCCTCTGCCTCCTGAGTGCTGGGATTAAAGGCGTGCACCACCATGCCTGGCTAGCCTCAAACTTTTACACAGTGGAGGATGACCCTGAATACAATGATCCTCTCACCTCTACCACCCAAATGTTTGACTTACAGGCATGTCCCATCATGCCCAGTTTATGTGCAACTGGGAATTAAACCCAGGAATTCGTTTTGTTTTTTGTTTTGTTTTGTTTTGTTTTGTTTTGTCTCTCTTTAGTCCCAGCTGGCCTGGAGCTCACTACATAGACCAGGCTGGCCTTGAACTCACAGACATCTGCCTGCCTCTGCCTCCCAAGTGCTGGGGTTAAAGGCGCGCACCACCACGCCCGGCAAACCCAGGAATTCTTCATGCATGCTAGGCAAACAGACACACACACACACACACACACACACACACACACACACACACACACATATATATATATAAAGAGAGAGGGGGTTGTTTTTTTGGGCATCATTACTGCATTTATAGTGTTGTGCAACTGTCACCACTATTTCCAAAGAGGTTTCATCATCCCTGAAACAAACTCTGTACCCATTAAGCAATGATTCTCCCTTCCCCTCCTCCCAGGTCTGCTAAGAGACTCGGAGGAGCCATCACCCTGGCCTGCTGCCCAGGAGACAGGGCTCGTTTCTGGCCTTAATCGATCTAAGATCTCAGCGCTGCCCAGCTGTCGATGGGAATCCCTGCTGTGTGGTACCCACTGTAGACGCTCATTCTCAATTCTTAGCGAAAAGTGTGCTTACTAAGGTAGAAGCAGGAAAACACCCAACCCCAGACCAGACCACCCTGTTTCTGTGAGAACTCTTCTGCTTAGGCTTTCGTGTGTGTGTGTGTGTGTGTGTGTGTGTGTGTGTGTGTGTGTGTTTTAGGTGGACTCATGTCTGCACATGTATGCAAGTGGAGGACAGATGACAACCTTCGACTATTGTTCAGATAGCATCCGCCTAGGAGTTTCTGAGTTTCTTGGTTGTTTTGTTTTTGTTCAAGGGCTTTGTTTGCTTGATTGGTTGGCTTCGTTTTGTTCTGTTATGAAACAGAGTCTTTCACTGGCTTAGAGCTAAACAAGCCTGGCTGAACAGTGAGCAGCAGAAATTCACCTGCTTCTTCTCAGCTCTGGGACTAGAAAATATGCCACACATACTTTGGAGTTTAACCTCATGCACTTTGCTGACTGAGCTGTCCCCTCAATCCTCGACTTAGGTTTCCTAACACAGACACCTCGTCTGACACAGCCAATGATGGAGAGCTCCCTGGCACAGGCTCAAAGCCCTGGCCCTAGCTTTATCCTTCTTGGGACCATTAGATTCTTGAGGCAGCTGCTTGAGGCAGAGGCGCCCTCCTCTCACAGGCCTTGGCCCTGCTGTGTGTCACTGTGACAGCTACATGCTGTTGTGTCACTGCTACAGTCCTGCTTTTGTGTTGCCCTCCTCCGCAGGTTGGCTCCCACAGCCAAGGACATACTGAATAGATAATAGCCAGGTATGTGTGCCAAGGTCTCATGCTATGCCCATCCTCCTCTGCTGCCTGCTGACGCACCCAGGACATCAGGCCACCTGGCTTCCTGCCCCACGACAGCAGCCTTCTGACCACCATCTGTGAGCTCAGCTGTGCCACAGATTCAGGCATTCAGGACACGGCTGCCCATGGCCAGACTCCTGACACAGGGCTCCAGCCACCTGTCCCGACACTTACGCCCTCCAACTGGACATGCTTGCCGGTCACCACGGCTGCTACCAGGTTCTTAAACCCTGGCTCCAAATGCCTGGCCAGCCTTCCTGCTTTTTCCTTCCTTCTCCCCCGCTCTCCTGTGTCTGGTTCTGGGCCCCTCTGGCCATCCCGTTAGCCCTTCTATACTTGGCTCATCCATCCCCTAGCAGCGTGGGCTGGTTGAAGGTGAGAGGGACTCTGGGATACTTGCTGTTGCTAAGTATTGGAGCAGAGGGCACACTTGCTATGATTCACCAGGGAGCCTCCTTTACCCTGGGGTCTGCATGCGATGCTGTCTGTCTCCATTAGGAATGGGTGCTAGCTGGCTAGCCTCCTAGGGTTCCTGTCAGCCAGGCCCCCTTAGTGATTCCAGGCTGCTTAGTGAGGCCTGCTTGACCAGATCTGCAATGAATAATGGGAACACGGGGTAGGAAGGCTGAACTCGTTTTGGGGCTGCTCGCTGGCTCTGTGCCCCAGATGGGGAACCAGATGTCACCATGGAGGTCCATCTTCTTAAGCCCCAACCTCAGCAGGACCCCAAGCAGCCTCCACTTTAGGGCCACAACTCCCCTCTTTTGTCCTTCTAGTGCCTCATCCTGAGGAGGGTGACTCTGTTTCAGAGCACAGGCTCTAGAACCAAACCCAGATCTGCCATTTTTGCTGTATGACTCGGAACAAGTGTCTTACCTTCTCTGACACCCTTTCACCATTTGCAAAAATGGAGATCACTGGAGCCAGAGAAATGGCCTCAGCAGATAAAAGGGCTTGCCACCCACAGGGTCAATGACCTGAGTTTGATGTCTCAAACCCACATAAAAAGCTCAGTATGGTGGCAGGGATTTATAATCACAGCACGCTGCAGGGAGAAGGAAAGCAGACTGGAGAACTGGCTGGAAGTTCACATGAGCAGCTCTCAATCACATACAGCACAGCAGCAGAAAAGAAGAGGGACCTTTCCTCAAAACAACGTAGCAGAGAATGGACTCCCCAAAAGTTGTCCTCTAACCTGCCTGTCCCTGCACTCACACATAATCTTTATTTTAAATAGAGATCATTATTTCCATTGGGTAGAGGTAGAATGAGCTCGCTTAATAAAACATACTTCCTTCTTTTCTCCCTACAAAAATCCTTCTGCAACTCAACATGGCTCTAATCTTCTTACCAGCCTGTCATCTTGTTTCTGCTGAACCCAAGCTAGCTGTTTCCTCCCTCCCTCCCTCCCTCCCTCCCTCCCTCCTTCCCTCCCTCCCTCTGTCTCTCCTTTCCTTCTCCTCCTCCTCCTTTCCCCCCTCCTTTTCCTCTTCCTCCTTCTTCTTCTTTAAGGCAGGGTCTCACATAGCCCAGACTGGCCTTACACTCACTTTGTAGCTGAGGGTGATCTTTAATTCTTGGTCCTCCTTCCTCTACCTCTCCTTAGCTACATGGTGAGTTCAAGGCTTATGGACATGTGCCCACACACCTGGCTTCTCCAAGCTTCTCCAAGAAGGTGAACAACTCACCCCTATGTGCCCAGGTCTCTCCTAGCTTTCACACTCAAAGTCCTGTGTTGTGGGAAGATTTACGTCTAACGGGACAGTTGGTTACCCTGTTTCCCAGCCTCCTCACTTACAAAAGGAGAGCTTCTCCACGCACCTCTGCCACGGCCTCCAAACTCCAGCCTCTATAACTACTCTTCCCTCCTCCTAGAACAGCTTTCCTCATCTTGCCCTATCCAAAGCCAAAGCAACATTTGTCCTCCTTCCTCTACCCCTTTAGACCCCTTTAGGGCTCCAGCATAGCTCCAGCTAGCACCTCTGTATTTATCAGACTTCAAAAGAATTTTTCAAACTACACTTGCTTGTGTGCCTATCTGTGTGCATGACAGCACAGCACATGCATAGAGGTAAGAAGACCAACAAGTTAAGGAAGGAAGGATTCCTTGTTCTCCCAGTTTCTGAGATTTCAGTCCATCCTGGTGGGGACTGTGATAGGGCAAAGTAGCCCACACTGTGGTCTCTAAGACATAGCAGGAGAATGTCTGTGCTGTGGGCTTCCTCCTTTCCTTTATTCCTTCTGGGGCCTGAGCCTGTGGTATGGTGCTATATCCATTCAGGACAGGTTTTCCCTTACCTCTTCATTAATCACCATAGGAAATGCCTCAAAGACACACAATGGAAAAAAAACAACAACTCAGAAATGTGCTTTACTGATATCCTAGACATTTCTCAATCTAATCAATTTAACAACTAATATTAATCATCATACTCACCTTGCCAAATAGTGAGCAACAGGTATGAGGGCAGACATACTCTGCTCATATCCTGTACACAGTAGGCACTCAATAAATGCCACACTCCCAGCACAGCCTCCTCCAGGTGACCCTGCCCTCATCTTCTCTCTGCAGGTGACCTCAGCAAGAGGTCTCTCTCCCTAGGGATAGTTCAGGTAAAGGAACAGCCAGGACAGGCCTCAGCCTTGGGGAGAAGGCTCAGCTTCTTAGGCATGGATTTTTGCCCCCATTGTGACAGTACCCCGAGAGAGAGAGTCCTAGCCTGGCTTCCCTGCTTGCAATACCCCACAACCTACCACTACCTGGCCTCACTATGGGAAGCACTTCATAACTCTTGGTGAACCCACACTGCAGATGGCTGCTTCTGGCTGTGGGCTCACAGCTATTTGTGAAGCAGCCATTGTGGGGTGGTGATAGAAATCTGACCAATGCTCTCATACTGCAGAGTGGCCAGCTGAGCAAGGGATGGGCCCAAGCATTCCCAAATCAGCAACTGCGCCTCATGAGAAAAGGCATAGGTATGGAAGGAGAGCAGGGGAAACAGATGGACAAAGGAGACCATGGTCCCCAGCCAGAGGGGACAGCTGCAGCCTCCCAACCCATCAGGACAAGGAAATTGAGTGAGACACTGAGGGGAGATGGGTGGCGGGGCCAGGGCCTACCCTGGAACAAGAGGACAATACAAGGCAGGGCAGGGCAGAGGTAGGTGACCTCTCAGGCGCCTGGAGAACTTGCTTCCTTTCATGGTGCGCCTCTGTCTGGAGGGGTAGACAATGGAGGCTCCTGGCAACCTCAGAGAGCAGGACATGGTCACTCAGCAGGGATGTCTCTCTTTATGAAGCTAGGAGGGGCTGGTGGAGGCACAGTCTCCCAGAGAATACAGAGCATCCCAGTCAGCAACTACTCAGGAGGGCAACAGGAACACAGGCGGGGGCAGAGGGGTGGGTTAGCACTGCTGCCTTCTAATTCTATGCCAGTCCCTCAACTATGTATTCCACTTGCAAGATTTGGTTAACAAACATTTGCTGGGGGCCAACTAGGCACCTGGGATGTGAAGATGAGTGATGTAAACCAGGCCCCTCAGCCCTCGCCTCCGTCCAGGGAGCCAGCATTAGTATCCCTGCCTTACAAATGAAGAAGCTGAGCTGGGCGTGGTGGCACATGACTTTAGTCCCAGCACTCAGGGGCAGAGGCAGGTGGATCTCTGTGAGTTCAAGTCTAGCCTGGTCTACAAAGTGAGTTCCAGGACAGCTGGGGCTGTAGGGAGAGTCTGTCTCAAAAAGACGACGACGACGACGACGACGACGACGAGGAGGAGGAGGAGGAGGAGGAGGAGGAGGAGGAGGAGGAAGAAGAGGAGGAGGAGAAGAAGGGAGGGGGTAGACCTGAGGATTTCAACCCAATGTCAGATAGCCCTTCTCTCTAGGACTTGTTAATACCTCCCAGGTTCTGAGCTCCATGGGTCCCCTTTGAAATTCTGAAACTGCCAAGGCACAGGGGTGGCTGTTTATCACAGTTTCTAAGAAGATGTAGGTAGCAGAAAGCCTGGAAGAACAACCTATCAACAAGTCTCCCACCCTCCAGGGGCCCCCCCACACTTTCAGATCAGGCGAAGACTGAGGTCACTAAATGTTTTGCAGGGCTGTGCAAGCCGGAGGAGATATATTAGACTTTTCCCTAGAGCCTTGTTAAAGAAGGCAAACACACTTTACAGATGGGAAAATGCACTGAGCCTCCCATGAGTAGGATCCAGGCCTCAGAGTTCCCTCCAAAGCACTAGGCAGCCTGCAAGGGTATTCAAGTCCCTCAGCTTTGGCCTGCTGGCCTTGCCGGGTCTTGGAAGGCCTGACCTGCTTCAGGTTCTGCATCCCAAGCTTTCAGTCACCTCTGTCCAGCCAGGGTCAACGATACCACCTCTCTAGGGCTGCTTCCCTTACTGTGGGGGGCAAGGGAAAGGGAGGTCTTCCCTGCCAACACGAAAACTCTAGGGCGGAAGAGAAGAACAAGCAGGTCCTGGGCTCTAGCATTTGGGGCTCTAGCCTTCTGCAAAACACTTCCTTGAGGGTGTCTGCTCCCCACAGCCGCTTTAGAGAAAAAAACACACTGCCTCGTCTCTTCGCCCCCACCACTTAAAAATGAAAGGAACAAAACCCTCCAACTGGC
Organism: Rhizomys pruinosus; assembly: GCA_009823505.1. Taxonomy (NCBI): domain Eukaryota; kingdom Metazoa; phylum Chordata; class Mammalia; order Rodentia; family Spalacidae; genus Rhizomys; species Rhizomys pruinosus. The sequence continues at coordinate 2,590,083 of VZQC01010439.1, forward strand.
CGGGCGTGGTGGTACGTGACTTTAATCCCAGCACTTGGGAGGCAGAGGCAGGCAGATCTCTGTAAGTTCAAGGCCAGCTTGGTCTACATAGTGAATTCCAAGACAGCTGGGGCTGCAGGAGATCCTATCTCAAAATGACAAAAAAACAAACGAATGAAAAACCTCCAACTGGCATGTGTCCTGAACACACTTCTGTTTCTGCTTTTCCTGTTCAGAATACCCAGCAGCACAATACTTCAGCAGAAAGATGGGACAGACCTCCATACGGGTCCCTCACCCAGCCAGTAAGAAACGGTTCAGTCTGGATATAGTGAGGGACTGTCCTGGAGCCCACTGCCAGAGATCCAACAGTCCTGATCCACCTCAAAGCCCTCCCCAAAACCCAATTTCTGGCCCAGCTCATGGAGACAAATGATTCCCAGCCAGATGAGAAGGTTGGGGTATTCTATCAGTGACTGCCTCACAGCCCAGCCCACTGTAACACACACACACACACACACACTCCAGCCACAGGAGAGAGAGCTCCACCAGGCTGGGATGTAGCTCAGTGGGTAGAGCACTCACCTAATATGCACAAAGCTCTGGTTCACTCACATCACCGTGTCCCCTGAGAGGCCCAGCCAACTAGCTGGGAGGCTTTTGATCTCCTCACTGTACTATATAGTTCACATTTAGGGTCCCCAAATCACTGAGGAGACACAGGACCCTCTCTCAGCTTCCCCTATATGTTCCTCAGGCTGCCAGACCAGGTTATCCATAGCCAGCCCTGACTCCATCCATTGGGTCACCAAGGCCAAGCTCATAGGCCATCTCTTCCAGGAAACCTTCCCAGACCCCTGGCTACAAATGCTCAATCAAGTCTCCCTTCCTACCTTCCCGGATCTGCTGATAGATTGCGGTTCCTTTGGCCTCTCCACCAGGCCTCTGGTGCTTCAGGACAGAGCTGCATCTTCCTCTGTCTTTGAGACTCAGCACAAAGGCCGGCAGAGCTGCCGAGGGAGTAGACTAACCTGAGCCTGATGTTGACTTGGCAGTTTGGATCAACTGCGCTGCACTTAAGCAGGGGATGGCAAGAAAGTGAGATGGCCCTATGAGAACCTAGGGCTGCAGTGAGGAGGACTTGGGACATAAGAAGCCAGCATTTCTGTGCATACCTCCTACAGAACTCTTTGTAGGGCATTCCATGGATGAGCCAATACTGGTGATACTGTGTTAAGCCATGCCGAATAGAAGGCTTTAGAGCAGAGCTTCTCGGAACATGCACGGACTTGTGGTGCAGCTCTCTAGGAGTGGACCAAGGTAGGCAGTGTTTCTCAAACTTATTGGCTATAGAAGCCCTGAGTGCAGCAGTTCTCTAGTTCTTGGAGAACACAATCACACCTGGATATATGTTAACAGGCTTCCATGGTGGAGGAGAGGAGACCCAAAGACACACGGGTAGCTACAGAGCTGGACCCTGGGTGCCTCTTGTCTCACCTTGACCTCAAAACTATTGCCAGAGTGGGACTGAGTCGAGAGCAGGCCAGGGGCATCAAGACTGCAATGTGGCCTTGAGAAATTCTCAGCTCAAGGTGCCCATCCAAGGTGTCCCCCAGGTAAGACCAGTGCTGTGATCCAAATACAACCTAGACTGGCTCCTTCTAGGGAACTTTGGTCTGTTTTATAGGAGGAAGGCAGGAAGCACAGCACTCCCTGGGCCATTAGTTAACCATCTCGGCACAGCCAGGAGCACACATGGCTGTCCTAGAGGTCTGCTCCAGGACATAAGGGCTGGATACTATACCCTGTTCTCTAATGGCAGGTCAGGCATTTGTAAGAGTCGTGACACTGCTTGGTTCTCCCGCCCTGGAGTTCCCTCTGTCCTCAGAACCTGGATAAAGAAGGAAAAACTTCTACCCATCCAGAGAAGTCTTCAGGGCCACTCTATGTAGCTACATGAGAGACCCTGATGGTCTCCTATAGCAGATGATGGTGGAGCCCATGATAACACTGATGCTATGGAGTCTCAGTAATAGGAGACCAGGGGACGTCAGAGAAAAAGCAAGCCTTCCAGGCAGCTGGGTGCAGTGGTTAAGCACGCAGGTTCTCACTGACACTGTTCAGCTGTATTACTATGCGCAGACATGAAACCACCCCTACTGTGCTTCAGTTTCCCATAGATACAGTGAAGATAGCTGCTGTGATGGTTAATCCTGGGTGTCCTTGACTGGGCTAAGGAAAAAATAAGAGAAAAAGGATCTTTGGATTGGACCACCTCAACCCAGATGGCCCACCCCAAATGTGGGCGTTACCTTCTGCTGGCAGGCAGTATTAAAGGCCATGGCAGAGGGAGCTGGTCCCTTTTTTCCTGTGGCTTGCCTCTCTCTCACTGGTGAGTTTGTCTTGCTGCTGTGATCAACCCTTTGGATCCCAGCATGTACTGAGACCGGCAGATCTCCTGGAATCCACTGGGCCTTCAGAACCAGATTGGGACTACTTAGACATCCAGATCCAGCCTTGAGGACTGAGCAGTTCCCTGGATTCTCAGCCTCTCCGGTGCAGCACGGCTACTGTTGGACTACTTGAGCTCTGTCATGTGAGCAAATCAATAAATTGTATATAGCTATATATTCATCCTGTTGCTTCTGTTTCTTTAGAGAACCCTGACTAATACAGCAACAATGGTACCCGTGTATATGGCTGTTGGAAGGATTCCACCTGTTAACTCTTCCTTATAGAATTTGGCATGTGGCAAGTGCCCACTCAAAGCCTGAAGGTGGGTTTGGACCCAGGTACTGCTACTTCCTAACTGAATGACTTTGTATGACCCATTGAACTCCACATAATTATTTCCTTAGCTGGAAAATGGAGTGATAAGAAATCCTCAGAGTCATTGTGAGGCTTAAGTGAGTTAATCCACATGAAGTTCTTGGAACTGTGCCTGTTGCATAATCTAACACAAGCGTGCTAACTCTTATTATTCTGTCAGTGATGTGGGGAAACAGGGACCCAACCCAATTCAAAGCAAAAAAAAACATCAGAATCCAAAATGTCCCAGGGACTCTTTCCCAGGCCACGTGGACCAATTTCCCAAATCCGAGTCTCTGCTTGCTCAGGGCTGGAGTACAAAGCTCCGCCTCACTCCTGAGCCTCTATTCTCTTTATGAAGGTGAGATCCCTGGTGAACACTTTGTCAGGCTTGAGAAAGATCCCTGTTGTATCAGAGCAGACCCAGCAACCTAACCATCCCCCCCAAAGCCCCTGGCCACGGTTCCCCAGAGGTTCTGCTACCAACACAACTCTTGGTTTTCTGCCTTAGTTTCTCAGAGTTCCCAGTGCTGGATCCAATGAACCCAACCAATGACTTCTAACCTTCTAGAGCTAGGCTTTGAGGAGGACCAGAAGTCAGATTAGGGATATGTCCTTGGTTTCATCATTCAGGGTGTTTTCTTTTGTTTTCTGTCTTTCAGACATGGTTGCATGTATTCCAGGCTGTAGCCAAGGATGGTCTTGAAGTTCTCATCCTCCTGTCTCTACCTCTACAATGCTGAGATTACAAGCATGTGCCACCATGCCGTTTATGTGGTTCTTGGGATCAACTCCAGGGCTTCTTTTCTACAAGACACTCCTCTATTTAAGATCTCTTACTTTCCCTGTCTCCAGCTATATGTATAATCTTGAAGGAGTCCTGCCTTTCTTGAACCTTGATTTGGTATTTAGCAGAGGTTTTTCAGAGTGCATTTATTACCATCCTTTGAAGCAATTACATAAATGCATGAAGGGCTTGTTCCCATTCAGCAAACAGACAGAATCACCCCTGGTTCAAAGCTGGATATGGTTCAAAGTTGTGGAATGGTACACACACACACACACACACACACACACACAGAGTCAACTACACTTGTTCCAGTAACAGGGGCAAGAGGTGATGCTGGAATAAAAGCTACATTTTTGAAAACTTACCAAGGGCCAGAGGGTAGGTATTTCAATTGTTTTATAAACATATTTCATGTGATTACTTTAGAAATGGATACTATTATTTTTAACAAATGAGGAAACCAAACCTTTAAAAAAAAGGTCAAGCAACTGGCAGAGGTCACTCTGCAAGCAGTGAGGCTGGGTGTCTCTGGCTCAGAACACCAGCCTTCATCAAATACACTGTGCTGCCTTATCTGGAGACAGAGCCACATAAAACCTCCGGGCTTTGTCTTAACGATATCCTGACTGTCCAGGTGGCAGACTTGAGGAGCACAGGGGTGGCCCCAGTGACAAGGTTCATCCCCTAATTTGGGCTGGATCCAAACTCCAATTCTGCATCCTCTCCTAGAGCCTCAGAAGCCTGCGCAGGCATGGTCTCAGCTAAATATTTGGCTAGTCAAAGGGGCTTGTGTTCAAATCTTTGAGGGGCACATAATCTGGTGTTTCACCCCCTTCCTCTGAGAAAAAGATGTGGGTAGTCGCTCATGGATTGCCTAGGCCAGGTGAGAATCAGACACAGGCCCATAAAAGGTCCTGGATATTAGAACTGAGATGTATATGGTGGACAACTGAGCAAAGTTCTACATGAACATGCCTTCATGTCAATACACCAATGCTTTGGGGACTGTATCCTTGTGACCAGGTTCTAGGAGACACAGCTGCTAGGAGCCCTTCCTTCCTGCTCTGTGTGACTCTCTCACTACTTGCAGCCGTGTAGCACCCCAGGAAAGCACTGTCTAGGAGCTGGCACCTCTGATCTGTCCAAGGTCACATAGTAAGGCTTCCAGGGCAGCAGGGAAACAGAAAGCTGTCTGTGTCCTAAGGGCCTCTGACCCTTGCCCCGTATGATGAACATTTATTTGTCCTGTGGAAAGTCCCCACGTGGATGGGCTAACAATTGATTCCAGCTGGACCTGTGCTAACTGGTCACACTTCCATTCCTATGATCTGTCTCCTGTCCCTTCTCTGTAAGAAAGTGGTCTCCCCTGGGCCTCCTTGGCGTGCAACAGGATTGTCCTGGCATTTAAACTAGAATTGCTCCTTCCTTGAAAAGATGTCCAATGGCCGTCTTTCCCTAAGCCCCCCTGCAACCTCTTTTGGCTTTCCTGTCCCTGCAGGGAACCTCCCTGGGGGTTCATTTACGCCAAGACAATGGCCTCAGATAACGGAGTCAGGCCTCCTCCCCTTGAGGCTAAAATTATCAGAAATTGAACTGGGCGTTGCTGACCTCACCCTCCTGCCTGGCAACTGCCCTGGCCATATGAATGCCCCTCCGGGAGCCTGTAACAGCTCTGTGCTCCTCCTGGCACAGAAGCAGAACTAAAAAAAGCTGTCTCAGTCTCATAGAGTCCTTGGTAGCTGCAGTGTGCCTATAGCCAAGTCCCAGCACAGGGTCAGGGGACTGTGGCTTTTTGTGCCAGAGTACGCTGAGCTCACTGCCTACCCAGGATGACACAGACTCCTTCCCAGAGCAGAATCACATACATGGATCCTGGGGACAGAGGCGGAACCCTGAACTACTGATATTCTAGCTTACGACCCCCACTGCCGATGCCATGGCCACAGTCCCAGGAGCCCCTTTCCAGAGCCACACAGCAAGTCTCCTTTATCTCCCTCTCTCTCTACTGTTGTCCTGTAGCTGAGCCCGTGTTTGCTTCCTCTTTAGCCTCCAAGTGTCTCAATTCTTTTCCTTCTTGGTGTTGGATATGGCCCCGCTCTTACACTATTCCATCGTATCCACAAGCTTTGAGAAAGAATGTCAGACTCTGCAGCCCTCTCCAAGACATGTGTTCAGGAGCAGGGTCCTGTTGGGAAACATTGAGGACTACATTGATGAGGAGCCCAACAAGGCCCCTCTGTCTGATTGTCCCTTCATCAGATGTTCAGGGGGACACCTGGGTAGAAACCTGCGGAAACAGTGAGAATGTCACACACCCACATCATCTCACAGCGCCACACGTTCCCATACGGCAGTCGGGGCAGTGACTGTACCCAGTATGCAAAAGGGCCCAACCAAGGCCCAGCCCGACAGAGTAAGCAGCTAGCTCCTCTTACAGAACCCGGGACTGACTCCCAGGCCATGGCCTTTTGCCAAAGGTTCTTTGTACCAGCTCTTCTGGCCCAGCTGCCCTGGGAGAGGAGCCTCAGTGGCACCATGCACCCCACAAACGTGTGGCTTGGCAGCTGCTGGGAGGGAACTTTCTATTTAGGCTGAGGCAGACCCTCCCCCATCCACTCCCAGTCTGTGGGAATGCTAGTGCCTTTCAGAGCGGCTTCCCAAGGGAGGTGGTCCAAGGCCACTTGGATAAGCTAAGCAGGCCCAGTGTAGAATGGTACAATCTGGCCTGGGAGGATCTAACTGGCTTTATGACCTCTTTCTGCTGCTGTTACTCCAGCATTTAAGTCTCTTAGGACTACCTTCTTGCAACAAAATGTAACTGAATATGTTGCCCTACGTGTTAGTATCTGAGGCCTGCTCTGACAAATGTCCACAAGTGCAGAGTCTAAGACAACATCATCATTTCACAGCTCTGGAGGCCAGAAGTGCAAATCACCATGTTGTGTCTCCTTCCATCTTCTCACAACTGTCTATCTTCTGTTTTTGTTTTTGTTTTTTTTTCTCTCTCTTTCTCTCCTCAGGACATCTGTGTTTGGATTTAGAACCCACTTGGATGACCCTATGAGGTATCGTCTCAAGATCCTTAACAGTGACACCTTGCAAATGCTGTTTGGCTAGGTATGGTCACATGCACAAGTTGTGCAGCTTATGACAGAGGAAATGTCTTCTTAAAAGCTGCTATTCTGATGGGTGTGGTGGTACACACCTTCAATCCCAGCACTTGGGAGGCAGGGGCAGGTGGATCTCAGTGAGTTCCAGGCCAGCCTGGTCTACATAGTGAGTTCCAGGACAGCTGGGGCTGCAGGGAGACCCTGTCTCAAAAAGAAAAAAAAAAAAAAGCTGCTAATTTGGCCCACACATACATGAAGAGAGAGAGAGAGAGAGAGAGGAGAGAGAGAGAGAGAGAAGAAGAAAACAGAGAGAGAGAGGAAGAGAGAGAAAGAGAGAGAAGAGAGGATAAAAAGAGAGAAGAGAGAAGAGAGAGAAAAGAGAGAGAAGGAAAGGAGGAGAGAGCGATAGCAGAGTCTGAGCGCGCTCTCCCTATCGAGACTCTCTAAAGCTTTTCCCTCTCTCCTATCGCTCTATTAGACATCACACATCTCTCTCTCTACTACTACCTCCCTCGCTCTCTCTCTCCCTACTCTCTCTCTCTCCACGCTCTCATACTTAGGAATCATCAATCTCTCTGCTCTCCTCTCTCCCCTCTCTAACGCTAACTCTCTCTCTCTCTCTCCATCTCTCGATCACTTTTCAGCCTCTATCCTATCTACCCTCGCGATCTCTCTCTCCGTTACGCGATCTCTCGCTCTCCTCTCTCACTCTCTATCTCTCTCTCGCACTCCCGCTCTCTCTACTTCGCTCCTCTCGCTCTCTCCCTCTCCGCTGCTACTCTATCTCGCCCTCTCTTCTCTCTCTCGCGACTCGCTCTCCATCGCGCGCATCTCTCTCGCCCGCTCGCTCTCCCTCGCCCTCGCTCTCTCTCGTCGTCCCTCCTCTCTCTCTCATCGTTCTCAGCTCTTTACTCTTCTACTCTCTCTCTCGTCTCGCTCTCTCTCTCTCGCCCCTTATTTCCTCTCCCCGCTCCCGTGTTGCATCCTTGTCCCATTACTTGCTAGCCAGTCTTGGGAAATTTAGTAATCTCCCCAAGCCTTACCTCTTTATCCTTAAAATGGGGACAGGATCTACCCACAGGGTTACTAGGAAGGCTAAATGACATAAAAATGACTTGAGACACCCTACAAAATAATTGAACAACCTTGATGAAAATAATGATGAAGGACTGATTCAGAGAAATGAAGGGACCTGCCCAAGGTCACACAACTCCTTGGCTGGCGTCAGAGCTGTCCTCTTTCCACATGCCCTGTCCTCTTGCTATCCTTACTGTAGTTTTAGCCTTGATCTGTCAACTTGAGTGTTTGGGATGAACCAATAAACATACCGAGAAACAGCTATCTTGACTTCTTCCCCAAGCAACAGGGGAAACCAGGCGTAGCCTCATGTAGGACAGAAAACCAATGAGCATCACCATCAGACAGTTGACCACTGACCGTGGGGAAGGCATGGAATGGCCTGGTCTCATGTGTCTCAATGAGCTTTGCTTCATCCTCTGTGATAGGAGTGTCCTACTTGGGCTTGACCCTTTGGGGTTTAATTAAGGAAACTTGGCTTCTTCTATACTAGGGAAACAGCCTAGCCAAGGATAGGCATCTCTGGCCCAGAATAAAAGGACTAATATCAGCAAATGGATTAATTCATCCCTCTCTGAATGCTTTTGAAATCAGATCTCCCTTTTCCCCTCCAAAAGACAGAAGTGACTTCGATCTTGAAAGCCACTGCCACTCAGATGCTCCTCACTGGCTGCCTCTGAAGCAGCCTAATGGCTTGAAGGGAGGGTGATCCTGTTAGTGCAGTTGTTAATGTCTGGGGCACCAGACTTAGTCCTGAAACCTTGGGAAGAGAAGACATAAGCCTGGGCTTCCAGCTTGGATGGGATAATGAGCAAGCAGTTTCAGACCCTGGAGAATCTCAAGGCCATGTGGCCCTAGGAGGATCCCCTAGGACAGAACCTAAGTGCACAGAGAGATGCCTTGATGGGGTGTGGTTAAACCTCAGGAAGCTCAGCTATGATCCAGTGAATCAAACAAAAAGGAAATGGTGGAAGGGAAAGAAAGGGCTTCCTTCTGGTGAAACATGAGAAGGTCCTGGCAGTAGGGAAGGGAGAAGAAAACAAGTGGGTGGGCATCATGGAGGGAAGTGGGACTACGAGGGAAGGCACAAGGTGGCTCCTGGCCAAGGTGACATGCAGGTATGAAGCTTTCCAATCGCAAAGAGAGTCAACTGTCTCTAGTGGCTCACAGGATCTTAGGGACCCAGGGCTCAGGCAGGGGAGGAAAGAGTTGTTCCTACCCAGTCGACCAGCCAGCTTTCACCAGAAGCTCTGTCTGTGACCACTTTGGTGTCAGAAAACAGGAACTGACCAGCTCTAGTCCCAGCCTCCATAAAGACACATGGCAGTTGTGCGAGCTAACGTGGTGACTGATCTGGCAATGGAAGGCTGTCTCATGAAACTCTGGCAGACAGTTGCCATACACAGAGGTGAGACTAAAGGAAAACACCAGCCGGTGCCTCCCAGCCCCACAATGTCATAGCTACCTTTCTCTTTCTTTCTCCCCAAGTTCGCTTTCTATCCTGGCCAAGTCCAAGCTCAGCCTGAGTCTATGACCAAATCAACTTCTCAACTCAGGAGGGGCCTAAGTCCTTCTCCCCTGGGTCTGCCTTCACCCAGGTTACCCTCAGGGTCCCCTTATCAAGATGATTGTGTGTGGCTGCAATAGTCAGCAACGAGTTCAGATAGGACTCTATCTCTGTGACATTGGCTCAAACTGACCATCACACCAGATGCCCCCACAGCCCAAGCCAGGCCAGGGACTATCCCTTGGGGGATTATAAGGCACCCTTGGCCAGCAGATGTCATAGTCAGGCTTATGGTCCTTGAAGAAAGGATTCTCATGTAGATATGCCCTAATGTGGAAGACTTCAGGGTCCTTGTAAAATGCCAATCTCAGAAGTTCATTTCTCTTTCAAAGCATTTTTTTTTTACCACATGCTCCATACTAACTTTGAACTCTCTGTGTAACTGAGGATGAGCTTGAACTTCCGATTCTCCTGTCTGCACCTCCTGAATGTTGGAATTACAATGATGGACTCCTTTGCTACTGAGGATGGAACCCAGGACCTCATGCCTGCTAAACAAACACCCTACCAACTAAGCTGCATCATCGGCCCTCATTTTCCCCTTAAAACCTTTAACAAAGCCCTCTTCATGCTATGATAGTCCATCTGTTTGGTGTGGCTTATGAGCCCCTGCACAACATGCCCTTTATGGCCCAGGCCAGTCTCTGCCACTGTACTTATTCCCTGTCCCCACGAAGGCTGGTATTAACTGCTGCACACTGAGTGGTTCCTACATACCTCTGCATGGGTAATTCCCTTGCATAGAGCTCTCGCCTCCTCATCTGTCTAGAAAGCTCATTTTTATCTTCAAACCGAGACTGTTCAGTAATAAAGTAGATGCTCCATGGGAGATGGGCAGAATGGGGCTCTCTCCATGGAGATGGGCAGAACGGGGCTCCCTCCATGGAGATGGGCAGAACGGGGCTCCCTCCACGGAGATGGGCAGAACGGGGCTCCCTCCACGGAGATGGACGGAACGGGGCTCCCTCCACGGAGATGGGCGGAACGGGGCTCCCTCCACGGAGATGGGCAGAACGGGGCTCCCTCCACGGAGATGGACGGAACGGGGCTCCCTCCACGGAGATGGGCGGAACTGGGCTCCCTCCACGGAGATGGGCGGAATGGGGCTCCCTCCATGGAGATGGGCAGAACGGGGCTCCCTGCATGGAATGGGTAGAGTGAAGCATCCCTCTTGGAAGCATGTATCTGCATTCTATAAAATTAGAAGAGGTAAGGAAAAAAAGAAAATGTGCCTGAGTGTGTTTAATTTTCCAAGTACAAAGTAAGTGTTCCAAACATTTCCTAAGTATGCTCCAAAACTGTGTTAAACTGTTGCTGGGATGGTGTTCAGATCATGGCTGTTTGAGTGCCTTCATCCAAAACACAAAAAAACAAAATATAAAAATCCCTGCACCATTTGAAGAAGCCACCTCTTTTTTATTTTTATTTATTATTTATTTTAATTATTTTATTTATTTATTTATTTATTTATTTTGGTCTTTTCGAGATAGGGTCTCCCTGTAGCCCCAGCTGGCCTGGAACTCACTCTGTAGACCAGGCTGGCCTTGAACTCACAAAGATCTGCCTGCCTCTGCCTCCCGAGTGCTAGGATTAAAGTCGTGTGCTACCATGCTCGCAAAGAAGCCACCTCTTTAGCACTTTCCTAATCTGCTAATATGAGGGTCTGAAAGAGAAACTCAAATGTCCCTTCAGGTATTAGGACCATTCTAAAATTCACCAAAGAATCTAGTTCTCTTGACAGTACTTGAAGTAATTTTGGAGTACCCATCAAGTTCCAATTGGCATCATAACACCGCCGGCAAGAGGCAGGCAAGCAAGAGGGTGGCCATGCTACCTACTCACACTGAGACATGGCTTGAAGTAGCAGTACAGACCATGCAACCCACTGGGGATGGGAAGACAGAGTGGCCTCCTCCCAGCTGTGTCTGTGCAGTTCTTTGATATTTCCTTAAATAGAATCAGATTGAACATTTTGAAAAGTTTCACCTTATGTAAGTGTTGCCTTCTAAAATAGAAACCCTCTTCATATTATTTTCTAAGAAGTGAGCCCCAGATTCTTCCAAGAGCTCTTTGACCAAAGCATTAGTAAGGCAGAGGCCCTGCATGGTTAAGGCTATTTGTGTTTTGGAATCACAGACACCCCAGGGTAGAAGGACCCCACAGTCTTTTTCCACAACCTTCTGCCTTCCAGCAGGACTATACTTAGCAACTGAGCAGAAGGGCCTGGCTCCATGTACTAAATTCAAGTTACGGTTCCATGCCCTGGAGCTACACTGACCTCTGAGTATAAGTGGCCAATGCCGGCTTTCTGGCTATTCTGAGTTGCGCACACTCTCTGCTTTGGCCATTTCTGTGGATTCGGTACTTCCTAGCTCTCCTTTGCCACTGTCTCACTCCAGACAGGAGTATGCTGGCACTGCCTCTTGCGTTCTCCACACTACCTCGCAAACCACACCTCTGGGCAGGCAGCAATTGCTTAATCAGTTTTGCTGTGCTAAGTCAGCCTGGAAGTTGCAAAGCTTCCCCTCAGTGCTTTGAGTTCACCAGGGGCCTTTGCATCACCTCTTCCTAGTTAGCTGTTGATGCTTTAGTCTCATCTCTGACCAGCTTGCCCCCAGCAGGGTACAGAAGAAGCTCAGAGGCCCCCAGACAGGTCCATTTCAAGAAGAGGAGGCCTCACTGACCACTCTTGGGAGACTTTGGTTTCTCACCTCTCTCGTCTGGTCCAAAGGAGACCCAAGTACATTTTTACACATAATCTTTTCTACCCAGCCCGGTTCGTGTCTACAACCAAAAGTGACCCAGGTATGTACACCCTGCTTATTTCACACTCTCCAGCCGTCAGATGACCTGTGAAAAGAGGATTTTTCAGATCTTCCTTCCTTTACTTTACCATCACAGGGGTCCACCCTATGGGATTCAAGGCTGCTGTTGGGACTCGGAACAGAATGATGTGTGCCACATGACCTGGGTGAGGGGAACAGCAGAGAGCATGTCAGCCTCTAGAACAACAGTGAGCCCCTAAGGTGCCCTTAGCCCACATAAAGCGAGCGAGAGGCCCCACATCTGCCTAAGGGAGACCCTTGGCGAGACATCAAAAGCCATCCTCAGAGACCTCCCCAGAAAACTGAGTAGAGTTTGGGGAAAAGCAGAAGGGGCTTCTATTTGCCTTCCAGCCCAGGCCCTGCCCTGCTGAGATTCTCTCAATAGAGCATCACATTCACTGCTTCCATTTCTGTCTGAACAAGAGAGCACAGAGAGGTTGTCAAAATGGATAAGGCTGTCCTACTGTCCCCAGGGCCAGTGCACATCCAGATAAAGGTTTGTGTACTGTGTCTTCTCTCCACAGTGGGGAACACACCCTCCATAGGACTCTCTGTGCCCATAGGCTGCTCTTTGGGGGCAGTCTGCCATTGCTGCAGACTGAGTCAGACTGTCTTTCCTTGCTGGAATGAGGATGAAGTGTACAGTCTTCCAAGATAGATTGGTGTTTCTGGCATCCACTCTGGCCACACCAAAAGAAGAGGCCCTGGCTCCTGGTGGACGATCTTACATCAGGAGCACAGGCTGCTGTCCTGCTCTGTCTGTAGAGTCCATCCAGGAACCTCCTGACATTCCACAGGCTAACTGCTTAATTGAATCATCAGTCCAAATTCCTACTGTCTTGGAGCCTGAGTTGTCTACAAGATAGGCTGACCTCGAAAGTCAGAATGGCAGAGGCCAGAGAGGCTGTGGCAAGGAGCTCCTGGCCCATTATCTGGACTGCTGAGGCCTCTGCTCAACTGAACTTGAATTCCCTTGGCTAGTCAAAGAGGCTGGGCTCTGGGCAGAGCCAAATGCAGAGGGTAGAGCTGAGGCCTGAAAAGACCCGTGCAGCTGTTCCAGCATCTCACACAACTCCTGTTGGGTGGCTGGGTCCCAGTTCCATTGGCCTTGCCTGCCAGGAGTTGAGGAACTCTGCAGAGTATATAAGGGAAGGGCTTCCACCACTCACTCCACGTGGGCATGGTGGTACATGCTTTTATCCTAGCACTGGAGAGGCAGAGGCTGAAGGATCTCTGTGTATTTAAGGTCAGTCTGGTCAACCTGGCAAGTTCCAGACCAGACAGGGCTACATACCCCATCTTAAAAACAAAAATACAAACAAACCCCTAGGCCAGTGTGCTCATAGCAACTGGCTTAAGAGACCCTAGAGGCTTCTCTCCTTGCCAAGCAAGTCTCAGTACTAGCCAAGCCAGCAAAGCCTTCTTTGCCTGAGCACAAGAATGAAGACAAATGCAAATCTAATTTTTATCTGACTGTAGTGACTTGGTCTCACACAAACAAGTAGCTTTTCTGTTCCTGGCACTGTCCAAAGATCTGATGGTTTGCACCCTGGTCTGACCACCTGAAATTGACTTTAGGAATGATTTCAGTTGAAGGAGAAAATGTCCTTGGTCCAGTGAGCTGATTCAGCAGATAAAGGCACTTTTCAGAGGAAGCCTGGCCACCTAAGTATGGTCCCCATAGAAAGGTAAAAGGAAAGAACTAACTGTCACAAAGTTGTTCTCTGACCTCCATGTGCATGCCATGGCACGTGTATCCCATAGACATATCATACAAACATACATACATAATAATAATTAAAATAAAATTTTGAAATAAAGGAAGAACTCAAGTTAATAGCTTGCTGTACTTTAATATGAATTATTCAAGGCAAGAGACATTGCATCTAACATTGTTGGGCTGACAAGATGGCTCTGCAAGTAAAGGTAATTGTTGTCACCAAGGTTGATGGCCCAAGTTTGGTTCCCATGACATGAATAATAGAAGGAAAGAAGCTGACTGTTGAAAGTTGTCCTCTGATCTCCACATGAGTTCCATGACAAACGCCCCCCTCCACACACAAAGTAAATACATAAATGTAATTAAAAAAAAAAAACTGTCCCTTGCCAGGTGTGATGGCACATGTCTTTAATCCCACCACTCAGGAGCCAGAGGCAGGCAGATCTCTGTGAGTTTAAAACCAGCCTGGTCTACATAGTGAGTTACAGGCCATCTGGGGCTACAGGGAGACCCCCATCTCAAAAAAACAAAAAGTCCTTGGAGATGGACGTGGGTGAGCCACTGCTGCGTGCTAACCATTTCCTGTTTCCCAGGCACATAGTGGAACTGTGTTTCTCATCATCTTCTGCATTTGGCGGGATCCGTACAAGTAGGTTCTGACCAGTGGAATAATATATCACCCATAAGCTGGGCATGGTTGCTCACGCCTTTAATCCTAGCACTTGGGAGGCAGAGGCAGGTGGATCTCTGTGAATTCAAGGCCAGCCTGGTCTACAGAGTGAGTTTCAGGACAGCTGGGACTACAGGGAGACCCTGTCTCAAAAAGACAAAAAAATATATCTATATATCACCCATTGGGATGTGAGGTCCCCATCATAAACCAATGCTGGTCTGGGAATGTTGAGTCGGGATGCTCTGCTCTGTTGTTGGGAGGCAGCAAAAGCGTGAGGCCGTGGCTGTGGCTGTGGCTGTGGTCTTGGATCTGTCATCCACAGCTGTGTGATCTTGGACAAATTATTTAACCTTTCTGAACCTGTTTTCCCATTTCTAAAAAAGGAACATTTAAGGTTGTAAAAATTCAATTAAATGATGAACAAAAAGTTCTTAGTGTGGGGTCTGGCACACAGGCAATTGTATAAATAGTAACTGCTGTTATTATATTAAGTTGCAAACAGTTTAGAAGATGGATTCTTTTAAAACTTTTATCTGTTTCAAATTGCCTGGTTTATTTCATAAGTAGCGTAAATGGAAACTGGGATGAAAGCAGTCACTTTGTTTCCCTTGAAACCCTGGATCAAGTTACCAGACTTAGAAGTTCGAAATAATTGATTGTAGAAACAGTTTGTCCTGAGATGTCCAGAGAAGAAGAACAGGACCTGGCTTCCTAACTGAGGGGAGGGCAGCCTGACCCTGGCCAGCTCCACCCCATGGGTAGTGGTTGAGAAACACACAGCTGGTGGCCAAGGCTGGGGTTAGCAGTGATCAGAGCACAATGGATGAGTCCACAGTAGGGACAGGGTTCTCTGGGGCCAGACAGCCAGGCCCAGGCCCCAGACACTCCTTTTAACCCTGAGACTATTGTCCCATTGTGTTTTAATTTCCATCTCCTTCTGTGGTCACTTCCCAATTCTAGGTCTTTTCTGAAGTTCCTTTTACTCGGTTTCCAACTAGATTGCTTGGTTATCTTAGTTGGACTTCCAGACTTCTTTCTAGAGTCTAGATTGCATTCCTTGGTTATTTCTATAGCCTGTAAATACTTTCTCCCAATGCGTGCTTTGTTTTCTTGCCTTCTTAGCTGAGTCTATATTTTTAGACAAGCTCTCACTCAGTAGCCCAGGCTCACCTGGAACTTGCTACGTAGCTCAGGCTGACCTCAGCCTCCTAGGTTGTAGGATCCCAGGTGTGAGGCACCACACCAACTTCAGCAGAATCACAGTGTAAGAGCGCTGAACTCTGCTGAGGTCTACAGGATTAAGGTTCAATGCTATGAACAGAGATTTCACTGTTGAGGCTGAGAACTCTGCCTATCCCTAGTTGGGTAGACTTCATCTGTGCCCCATACATCCAAGAATGTCTACCATGAGCCCAGGCTGTGTCTTGCCCCTTGCTGGCTCCTAACCACAAGCCTTAACCTCAACTCTAATGTCTACTCCCAGTGAATGGTAAGAAACCACACAAAATGCCCAGTTCTGTCTAGGCAGCCTCAGCCCAACTCCCCACCCCCCAACCCACCAGAAGCTGCCATGCCAGCAAGCAGGTCCTGAAAAGTAAAACGGCATTGCAAGCTCTGTGTGCTCTGTAAGCTGACAGACACTTGCTTAGTTCAGAGTTTGGAGACTCTGTGGTCTACAGGGTGGGACCCCCTGCCCTGTGATATGAGGATCCTAGACCTGCCTCCCCTGGATAGCTATCCAAAGGGGCCCTAAGGAAGGTATAACTAGGAGGATTTGTGTGTAGAGAATTTTTCAGTCTCATATTTAGCCATCTACCTGCACTCCTCAGGGCTGGTGAGAGGCCCCCAATGGCAAGGACAGCTTGTTCCAGCTGCTTTGAGCAGAACACAGGCAGCTTGGCTCCTGCTTTGCCCAAGCAGAGCTTAATTCATTGCTATTAACAAAGAATTAATGTCTCATTAGTCCTTAACCCCTTCTAGTTAGTCTTTCCCAGAATACCCAAATCCTCTTGGTTCTCAGATAGTAATATAGATTTCCTTTGTTAATGAGACCCTTGGTTTACCTGGAAGGTCTGGCAACAACCATAGCTAACCCAGAACAAGCTTCCTAGCCGAGGCCCTAGACTCATCAAGCCTATAGGCCTCCTGGGAGATGACTGTGGGATGGATCCTGAGCTTAACCAGTGCTGGCAGCAAAGGGCAGCAAAGGATTTAGGGTGGGGCCAGGGGAGTTGTTGCATCAAGTCCTGAGTGCTTAGGCTCTACAGAAACCGCAGCCAGTGCTGAGAGATTTTTCAAGTGCCCTTTCCCTAGGCCTCCTTGTTCAGTGAGAACAGGTCCTGGGGTGCAGGATGGGGGATTGAAACAGCTCAGGAGCAGAAGTCTTAAAGTTTGAGTATCGAAACCTAAATTCTTTAAGTGATGAAGCTTTCATAGGAAAGGACAGAAAGAGAGGGAGGGAGAGAGGGAGGGAGGGAGGGAAGGAAGGAAAGTAAAATTCACTTTAAAGGCATGAAAGTAGAAGGGGGGGTTAGTTGGGAAGAGGATGAGGATTAGCAAGAGAGGGACTCCAGAGGGTTATGGGAGGTGGAGAGAGTATGATCAAAATACATTAATGTACTCGTATGACAATGTCATAATGAAACCCATTGTTACATATGATTAAACTATGCTGACAAAAACCTTAACGGGGCTGGAGACATGGCTCAGCGGTTAAGAGCACTGACTGCCCTTGCAGAGGACCTGGCTTTAATCCTAGCACTTGGGAGGCAGAGGCAGGCAGAACTCTGTGAGTTCAAGGCCAGCCTGGTTTACAGAGTGAGTTCCAGGCCAGCTGGAGCTATAGGGAGACCCTGTCTCAAAAAAAAAAAAGTTAACACAGAAAGAGAGTATTTTCCAGAAAAAGAACTAATATGCATGAATTTGCATATTAGTGCATGAATAACCAGGAACAGACTCCTGAAGCCCAGCTCTGTTTGAGCTCTCATGGGTGTGACAGCACAAAGAGCAGCACAGTTTTAACCAGTAAATGGTTAAGAAACACGTAGATGCCACAACAAAAATATCTTTCCCGGGAATAGGTGGGAAATTCACTTGTGAAAAGACTCAACTGCTGTGGAAGTTGGAAAGTTGTGGCACAGGATGCGGAGATGTGGCTTGTGTGCTCTAAGCTCAGGCTGCCAGTGGTGTGTGAAGGTCTGGTGCGTTCAGTATGGGCTGGTCTGACCCTCATTGCTGAGTGGACATCCTCTCGTGCAGCACCCTGAGCCCTACAGAACAATGAGCAAAGCCTGCAGAAAACCGACGACTTCTGATTCCTGGGTTCCTAGATGGATGCTCTTCTTGTTACTGTGTTGACCTTTATAAATATGTCCATGGGGTGGTGTGGGGAGTTGGCTCAAGAGTAAAAGTGCTTCCAAGCAAGCCTGACCACTGGAGTTCAATCCCTGGAGCCCAGGTAATACAGGATGCCATAGTGTACATCTGTAATCCCCACATTCCTACACAAGAAAAGAGGCAAAGACAGGAGCACCGTCTGGAAGATCATGGGCCAGTCAGCCTGTAGCATGTAGTGCAGCAGCAGACTCGAGAGGGAACCTGGCTCCACAAGGTTGGAGATGAGAACAAACTCCAGAAAACTATCCTGAGGCTTCTACATGCATGCCGCCACCTGGACTCAGCCTCCATACACAAAGTAAAATAAATAAATAAAATTTAAAATGTTTCCACAGCCAGAGGGTGGGGACCTTATCCACAGCACCAAATCCATCTCTCCAGAGTAAGAGACTATCTTCTTGCCCACAGACCAGCACATAAGCACCTGGAACTCAGCAGATCTTTGTCTGAGCCTCTTTCCTTTAATTCCACCCCCCACCCCACCAGCTTCCTGGTTGCTGCTCACAGCACCACGCCCCTGGGGACATGGAACTCCCCCCTCTGCATCATCCAGCTTCCTCTCCCTCCTTGGATAGACCCAGTCTGAGTGCACCCAGGCACAAATGACCAGCTCTGTGACTTCCTCCCCACCCCGCAGCACGTCCCTGTTCCTTTCCTCTTTACCTCTGCCCTTTAGTTCCAGCCATCACTTCATGCTGTACCATTTCAATGGCCTCGTGTTTCCACTTAGCCCACTTTCATCCCAATCTCCTTGCTGCAGTGAATGCACCTGTTCAGAAGCCTTTTTTGGGTCCCTGTTCCCAGTCTCCCAGATGAGATTTACATCCCTTCCTGCCACTCAGGCGGCATCAGCCCTTCTTAGGCTCAGAGTCTCCCCATTCTTCCCCTGGATGTGCAGTGTTCTCGCCCATTTCAATCCTTCCCATTCTCTGAAGCCCATCTCCAAAGCCGCCTTCACACAGAACCCTTCTTTATTCCCTTCTTTTTCCACTCTCAACTAAATCTTCTGCCCCTCTGCTTAGCCACAGCCCCTTGCTGCACTTCACAGAACAGTCACATGTGTCCAAGATGTGTGCCCACTCAGTAGCCCTGAAGACTAAGCAAGGACTTGGGGCTATGGTTCATCAGTTAAGAGCACTGCCTGCTCTTGCAGAGGGCCCAGGTTCAATTCCCAGCACCAACATAGTGGCCAATAACCAACCCTAACTCCAGTTCCAGGGGATCTGATACCATCTTCTGACCTCCACGGGCATTGCATGGCATGGGTGTACTTACATACATGCAGGCAATACATTCAGGCAATACATTCAATACATGCAGGCAACACATTAAAAAAAATAAAAATAAATAAACAGATATTTATTTATTTATTTATTTATTTATTTATTTATTTATGTATGTGTATGAATGTACTGTCTGCATGCAAGTTTGTGCACCCGTGTCGTGCAATGCCGCGGAGGTCAGAAGAGGGTCTCGGATTCCTCTGGAACTGGAGGTCTCCTGGAATTGGAGTTTCAGACGGTTCTCGGCCGCCATGTGGGTGCTGGGGATCGAACCTGGGTCCTCTGTAAGAACGGTTGGTGCTCTTAACCGCTAAGCCATCTCTCCAGCCCCAAATAAACAGATTTTTAAAAAGACTAAGCAGGGACTTCAGCCTTCAGTACATATGTCACCTCTCTGTTCCCTTCTCTTTTCCTGAAATGCTGGTTCATCTGGACATGAGTTTCAATGGTCCATCACAGAAATTTCCAAGCTGTGCCATTAGACTAGAGAAGTGGAGTAGCCATGGTTGTTGGGAGAGGTGTGTCCCATGGGGAAAGGCCCTTGCTTGACCATTAGGTTTAAGCAGTGTCCCCAACCACTTGCAGGGATCTGCTCTCCAAAGCCTTGAGGCCCTTGCCCCGACTGTGATCTGATGGACTCTCGTCAAGCATAGTGAGCTCCACCAGAAATAAATGAGTCTAGGGATGCTGATTTGGGAAATATCTGTTCTAGAAGCTGATCTGCCTCACCTCAAGTCCCAGGAAGCCTTCTTTGTTGAGGGCCAAGGCAGAAGGCACCAGGTACCAGGAGACATGGCCTGCTTGGTACAGCTTCTCGCTCACCTACCTCTCCTCATGCCTGTGTATTTCTGAGCTGCTCACACTGCAGTGGTGGTGCAGCCTAGCTGAAGGGATGGGAACCTGGAACTGTGGTCCCTACTCCCCTGCAGGCTCTCTGCTTTCCCAGATAACCTTGGCAAATCCTGGCAGACCTGTGGCTTCAGCCTGGTGTGCAAGTTCTTACCAGCCTAGAGCAGCCCACCCCCCTCACTATGTAAGCATAGGAAAGGTGTGGATCCCCCTCAATTCTTCCACACTTGAGCTCCACCAAAAGGAGTCAAGCCAGGGTTGGAGGTGAAACCTCCATAAAGGAAAGGACTAGGGGACCCACTGTCTCCCCAAAGCCTGGTCTTCCTAATGTGGTGACTGTGACCTCAGGCAAATCGAGCCCTATTTTCTCATCTGTAACACAAGGATAACAAGAGCATTTTCCTCAAGAGATAGCTTGAGACTAAATATTATTAGAATTGCTCATTTATTTTTAACATTTTTGCTTGTGTGTTGTGTGTGAGCATGTGTTTATGTGTGTTTGCATATGTGGGGACACATATGCAAGTGTGTAGAGGCCCAAAGTTGAAATAGGATATCTTCCTCCATCACTCTGCACTTTATTTATTGAAGCAGAGTCTCCCAATTGAACCGAGGGAGATACCATATGTCTAGAATAGTCAAATCCAGAGACCAAAAGTAGAGTAGCGGTCTCCGGGGACTAGGGAACGGGAGATCATGGAAGGATGCAGGCCTTCTTCTTCTTTTTTTGGGGGGGAGTGAGAGAATGTTCTGGAATTGGACAGTAGAAATGGCAGCATGATCACTTGAGTGTATACTTTCAAAACCAAACTGTATGGACTGGAGAGATGGCTCAGCAGTTAAGAGTGTGTATGTACTATCTTTGCAGAGGACTGGAGTTTGATTCCCAGAACCCATGTCCAGTGACTCACAACTGCGTGTACCTACAGCTCCAGGGGACTCTGACACCTCTGGATTCTGCCTGCACCTGCACTCGTGTGCACATACTCACACAGACACGCATACACACACACACACACACACACACACACACACACAGAAATAAAACTAAATCTAAGACTGGAGAGACAGCTAGTGGTTAATAGCATTGGCTGCTCTTGCAAAGGACCTGGTTCAGTTCCCAGCACCCACATGGCAGCTAACAACCATCGGTAACTCCAGTTCCAGGGGATCTGACCCCCTCTTCTGGCTTCTGCAGACATTGCATGTACAAGTACAGTTACACACATGCAGGAAAAACACTCATACACATAAAATTAAAATAAATAAATAAATAAATCAAACTAAATCTAAAATAAAGACAAGACTGTGTACTCTAAAAGAGTGAATTCTCTGGCAAGTAAATTACATCTCACTGGTGACAAGAGAACAAAGTGATAACCCCACAGTCACACACAAAGTTTAAATGTGCTGCCCCATTCTGGTGAGTGTCATGTAGATGGTCGGATAATAACGTTGAAGGCTGGCCCTCAGGTATCAGGTTTGGATTCCCTTTGAAGGGCTACCCATTAGGAGCAGCCATTAGAGACTTATCTTGGGTTTTTCTCTTGTTTTTTTTTTTTTTACGAATTTTTATTTTTATTTTATATGTATGAGCATACTGCCTGCATGTGTGTAAGTACACTTGTGTCATTTGCCCAAGGTCAGAAGGCAGCAATGGCTTCCCCTGGGACTGGAGTTACAGATGGTTGTTAGCTGCCATATGAGTGCTGGGAATCGAACCCGGGTCCTCTGCAAGAGCAGCCAGTGCTCTTAACCATTGAGCCATCCTTCCAGCCCTGTGTTTTTCTCTTGTAGCAAGAAAGAAGATGAAAAATACCCTCCGTATAGCCTTGGGAATGCCGGGTCACTTTGTCAGAGGAGAATGAAGTGTTCCCGTCCTTTCTCCTCCACTCCACCACATCTCTACCTAAGCATAGAGACATCAGCAAGAGGTCATGGAAGGATTCTGCTCCCTAAGGCTCCAACCCCTGAACTACTGCTAGTCTCCAGAGCTTCCATGGCTGGTAATTACAGAAAGGCCCCCTGTGGGAGTGTTGGGATACTATAAACAGTGGTTTTATGTAAGGTGCATCACCCCTGACCCTCGGCACAGCTTCAAGAAGAGTCCTTACCTCTTACACCCAAGGGACATTTCCACATGATTCCTCATCACATGCTAGAATGTAATTCTCATGTCCCCCAGTCCCACTGGGACCTGTTGAACTCCTGACAGGAACAGCCTGCAATATAGTGTTGTGCCAAATGTTGTGCACTCCATCCAAGTAGTGGCTCTTCTACCATCCTGTCTTCCCTTCCCACCACTGCCCCAATCACTGGCCAACCTCCAGTGTGCACTCTCCATTCACTGCCCTCTATCCTGTGGGTGAAACCATCCTCTGATCTTGCCCTGAACAATTCAGAACTTCCCCTTTAGTTCCTCAGCAGCCACTTGCCATGGTCCCTATGGGACTCAAATTCTAGTGGCTGTTTCTTTAGGGAGGAGTTCAGCTGAAGTTATATAAACATCAAAATATTGAACATGTTCTCTTCTCAGTTCCCTGAAAACATCTGCATATTTGTCCCCATTATTCTTTGTGCCTAACCTACCCTCCCCTCTCCATCTGTTCAAGCCTCTCTGTGGGGAGGACTGAATGCCCAGTCCCTGCCAACCACAGCCAGTACTATGGCTGGGGGGAGCAGGAAGATGTCTGTTCAGCTCAAGGAGGGAGAAGCCACCACAGACCCACCCTGGAGCTCTGCAGCTGCTGCCTTCCCAGCTCTGCCAGGACCAGCTGAGGAATGCTCCCAGGAGCCTCCCCTGCCTCAGGCTTCCCTGGCCCACCCTTAGACAGAGTGCAGAAGGGAGCTAATCCCGTGTGCTCTGCCACCTTGTACACACGGTCCTGTCCTAGATGCCCATCCACTGGCCCAATTCCCGCCAGGTTTGGGATCCTTAGACACTTCCTGTGCAGCAAGTGATGAGCACCATTCACCTGCCAGAGTAATTGTGTGCTGAAATGTGAGCTCTGGTCCCCGGGAGAGAGATGCCTTAGCGCCAAATGTTGAATGAAAAATGCACAGAGCTGCTTGGCAGCAGGCTGCTACTCAGCCAGCCACCATTGGAGACCTCCTGGAGCTTTATGGTTCCCCCAAAAGCAGTGCTTGGGGCTCCAGCCCTCCTCTGTTGCCTGGTGGTAAGCCAGCACTGGAGGACATAAGGCAGCAGGCCCAGTCTGCACCCGATGCCAGGACACAAGCAAGGGACTCCTTCTGCTACATCTGCTGGGAATTGCTTTTATCTTTCATCATAATGAGGTAAAAAGAGAATAGGACACACGACAGAGAGCAGAGCCCAGTGTGGTGGCTCAGAAGGAACAGCTCAGAAGGAACCCTTGAGATGCTCAGCAGGCAAAATGCTTGCCATGCAAGTCTGATGACCTGAGTTTCATTCCCTGGACCCACGTGATGTTAGGAGAGAACTGACTCATGAATGGTGTCCTCTGACCTCTACATGTGGGCCATGGAAAAGCAAGCATTCATACAAATACATAAACACACACACACACACACACACACACACACACACACAATGTAAAAATAAATAAGTTTAAGGCCAGCCCCCAAATACATAGTAAGTTCAAAGCCATCTAGAATACACGAGACTCTATCTCAAAAAATAAAGAATAAAGAGAGGAGAGAAAAGTTTCATGTCCTTTGACCCCATACTCCACAAAGTCTAACTTCAGCCCACACTTACTTGCAACACAGCCCCTGCCCAAGAGGGACTATTGTGGTATGTCACCATGGCCATTGGCCATTGTGTCCACCCAGCACAGTGGGTCACCAGGCAATAACAGGAGAAGATTATCAGCTTTTTTTTTTTTTTTGGTCTATTCGAGACAGGGTCTCCCTGTGGCCCCAGCTGTCCTGGAACTCACTTTGTAGACCAGGCTGGCCTTGAACTCACAAACATCTGCCTGTCTCTGCCTCTGGAGTGCTAGGATTAAGGGCGTGCGCCACCACGCCCAGCTTAAGCTATTCTTGCTCCAGTGAATACCCTCAAGGCTCTATTCTAGAACAAAAAATCCTGTTGAGAGCCTTGGAGTCTCAGGGCCTGCCTGCTAATACAGAACAGTGTTTGAGAGTAAAGACTCTGGAGTCTGGGGGTGGGGGGTATCCAAATTCCACTTCTGCCATTCACATGCTCTGTGACCTCAGACAAATGATTTGACTTTTCTGTCCTTGGTCTATCTGTAAAATAGAGAGAGGAATAGTACCTAACTCTTACAGTTGTCTCTAAACAATTCCTATGTAATGCATTATCTATGCAAAGCGCTTAGAACAATGCCTAGCACACAGTAAGTACAGCATGTGCTAAAGAGCTTTAGAGACTCAGTACACAGAAGCCAAGAGCACAGGCTCTGAAAACGAGATTTTGGATCCTGGTTCTGTCCCTTTCTACCCATGACTTTGACCCAATTAGATATTTTGTGCCTCAGTTTTCTCATCTTTAAAGTGTGTGTGTGGTGGGGGGCGTGATCCCATATAAGAACAGTTAAAAGATTAGACTGAGGAGGGGACTCATGAGTTTCCCTCCCCAGGACACATAAGGTGTTAATGGTTGCTACAGGAGAGACAGCATTTCCTTTATGCTCCTGTTAATAACTAATTAAACTCATTGGTACACACACACACACACAGGACAGGAAAATAGGAAGACTAGGGTGAGAAGAGGAACAAAATCAACAGGAATGGAAGGGGGAGGGACACAAGAAGGTAATGGGGTGAATATGGCTAAAACACATCAAATACATGTATGAAAATGTCATAATGAGCTGGGTGTGGTGGCGCACACCTTTAATCCTAGCACTCTGGAGGCAGAGGCAGGCGGATCTTTGTGAGTTCAAGGCCAGCCTGGTCTACAGAGTGAGTTCCAAGGACAGCTGGGGCTACCAGGAGACTCTGTCTTGAAAAGACCAAAAACTAAAAAAGAAAGAAAGAAAATGTCATAATGAAACTCATTATTATGTATAATTGATATATGCTAATAAAAACTAAAAATATATATCAGACACATTAATATTTGCAAAATGCTTAAAGCAACCCCTAGCACTCTGGTAGCTATTGTTATTTTTTATTATATCATTACCATAATTATTACTGGGCTGTCATTTCTCAGCTGTGACTAAGATTGTGCCTGCAGCGGAGAAGCAAGAAGCCCTTGATTTCCAACAAGAAGCTGCCCCTGCTAAGGACCAGCAGCTAATAGCCATGCAGCGGAGGATGGTCTACCTTGGCCCTGGAGCAGGGACGGGTAGAGGGGCCTCATTTTCACTCTGATTTGCGTGATCTCACTGAGGAAAAGAGCTACTAATGCTCCTAGAAGCAAGGCCACCCTCAAACCCCACAGATGTGATTTCAGGCCCTGGCCTCATCACTAAGCAGGTCTGTGACCTTGAGCACACTGCTCGGCTCTCTGATCCTCAGTCCCTCCCTGTCCTCTTGGTCAGGGTAGTGGAAGCTTCCACTGGCCTAGCACCTGCTTGCAAGAATAGCTCTCTGTTCTTCCTCAGCCCTCATCTCTGGGATTTGGGGCCAGTAGAGTCTGCTGAGAGCTTTGGGTTTAGGGAAGAAAGATATTTCATTTTTCCTTCTTCAGAATCCAAAGCTGCAGCTGAGAGTCAATTTCATGAACCCAAGAATGCATTTCACTTTCTCTATTATGGTCCCAAAGCCAAGGAGGTAGCATGCTGGGATGGGAAGCATGTGTTCCTGACAGTGGGGGTCTTGTGGGTTGGTTTTTATTTAGCCCATGGAATACATAAACACATGCTAGCAGTTTTTTGGTTTTTTTTTTAATATTCAGGTTTTTTTCCAATCTGAGTTTCACATGCTGGTCATAGCACAAGCTGAGGGGTCTCTTATCCAAGCTCTGACTTTAGAAATCCAGCAAATGTCTGTCAGGTAAATCCTTTCCAGTGTAGCTGGGCACCCGAGAGGCCTGGTGTCTGCACTCTACCTGGGGGAACCAATATCATCTTCATGGTCTTACAGGGAAGGACACAGGCCACTTTTGTAAGATCCCACAATTGCCTGTGGTGGTAAAATTAAATCTGAATTGCCGGGCGTGGCGGCTCACGCCTTTAATCCTAGCACTTGGGAGGCAGAGGCAGGCGAATCTTTGTGAGTTCAAGGCCAGCCTGGTCTACAGAGGGAGTTCCAGGACAGCTGGGGCTACAGGGAGACCCTGTCTCGAAAAGACNGCGAAAAGAAAGCCCCTTGACAAAAAAAAAAAAAAAAAAAAAAAAAAAAAAAAAAAATTAAATCTGAATCCTAGGCTGGTAATATTCCTCTGAATCCAAAGTTTGTTTGGACTGAATGTATATGTTAAATATCCTGAGTATTTCCTCAGAGTTTTGTTTGTTTGTTTTCTGAGGGGAAGCCCTATAGTTTTTATTGGATTCTTTAAAAGTTAAGGATAATTGCTCTACTGTGAACTGCCCAATGAAATGGAGCTATTGACGGAGTTCTGTTTCCCAAAAAGTCACATATCTCTGTGCCTCAAAATCTTCTTTGGCATGGAATGAGGTAGTCTACAATTGAAAATAGTCAGGAGAAAGGCTTCAGTTCGAGGAACAGGCTACTCAGGACCCCACAACAAGGGGGTTCTGAAGAACTGAAATAAATCTGGTGATACTTGGGGGTGAAGGGAGATGACAGTAAAAGATGAAGGATAAGAGTGCTGGTTGTGAAATGGTATACTAAACATGAAGGAGTTGGACTCTTCCCCTAAGACAATAAGTGATGGAAGAAGAAGGAGAAGGAGAAGAAGGAGAAGGAGAAGGAAGAAGAAGAAGAAGAAGAAGAAGAAGAAGAAGAAGAAGAAGAAGAAGAAGAAGAAGAAGAGAAAAGGAGAAGGAGGAGAAGGAAGAGGAGGAGGGGGGAGGAGGAGGAGGAGCCTAGCACAAGGTCACAGCTGCCACTGCAGCAGCTGCATGGATGATGACAGCCACTGCACAAGTGAGGCAGAAGTTGCTCACAGGGAGGAGATCAGCAGGGAGCAGAAGGGTGGGTCTCATACCATTAACATCAAAGGGAACACTGTGTGTCCACAAGGCTATAGGGCTAAGGCAGGCCCAGCCCTTACAGAGAGAGGGTTCAGAGGCACCCAGAAAAGGCCCTGACAGCTTCAGGGTCACTGACCTTTATCTTCAAACTTCCTTTCCTAAGGACTTGTGTGACTCTCCCTGAGTGACCACAAGTGCCTCAAAGCCTTTAGTCTCACCTTGGACCATCTTCTGTCCCTACCAAGCCACCACGGCTTCCTGGCTTAGGTAGCTGCTCTGAATTCTGAGCCTCAAGGTGGAGCCATGAGTGACTCTGTACAGGCCTCCTCATTGTGGTGCCTTAGGAGACTGCAAAGCCCAGGAGAGCAAGAAGCAGGCCCTCTCTGCCAGCAGCCTACCAAGGAGGCCATCAGTCCCAGAATGGCTGTGACCTGGACAACTGCCCTAGTTTCTTCACCCCTTCTATACCACGGGAGAATTGGGGAGGATTTTTTAGTCCAAAAGAGACCAAGAGACAACTAATGCATGGGTCTGGTTCAGCTCCTGGCTGTAGAAAACCAATTACAAAAAAACATGTTTATGACAACTGAAGAACTTTGACTCTAACCCAAGCCTGGTAGTACAGGCTTAGAATCCCTTCTACTTGGAAAGCTGAGGCAGGAGGATCCAAAGTCCAAGGCCTGCCTGAGCAACTTATTGAGACTCGGTCTCAAAAGAAAAAGTTTAGAGGGTGGCATGTACCTCAGATTTTATTTTTATTTTTTTTTTAGTTTTTCTGTCTTTTCGA
Organism: Rhizomys pruinosus; assembly: GCA_009823505.1. Lineage (NCBI taxonomy): Eukaryota > Metazoa > Chordata > Mammalia > Rodentia > Spalacidae > Rhizomys > Rhizomys pruinosus. The sequence goes on from VZQC01010439.1 coordinate 2,617,996, forward strand.
GACAGGGTCTCCCTGTAGCCCCAGCTGTCCTGGAACTCTGTAGACCAGGCTGGCCTTGAACTCACAAAGATCTGCCTGCTGCAGCCTCCCAAGTGCTAGGATTAAAGGTGTACGCCACTACGCCCGGCGTACCTCGGCTTTTTAAATGCCTATGTCTACTAGGTGACTCATATGTACATGATGGTTTGGGAACCAGGATTCCAAAGAAAGCAGCAATATCCAGGATGAACTTCACCCAGTAAGGTGAGAGACAGTGTTTTGAGGAAACTGACTTCAGTTAAAGAGAATGAACTTTATGCCTACCAGCTGCTCAGCATGGAGCCCAGCAGTCTCCTTCTTGGAGAAGTCCCTTCCTTACAGGTCTGGACCACAAGCTGGAAAATGTCTCCTAGGCAGGATATGCTGCTTTAACAAGTAGCCTTCCATTCTCTCTAAGTTTCTCTCTTGCTCAGGTAAAATTTGTCAGATTCCTCAAAACTCTCTCTCTCACCTCAGGAGACAAAGTTCATCCAGGACAGTGCTCAGGCCCCCAAACCCTCACATGCATCTCTATCGCCCAGTGCATTTATACAAACAGTGCTCTATCTCAGTTGGTGCTATGGGCTGAAGGCTCTCCCCAAATTCCTACACTGAAATCCTAAACCCAAACATGATGGCATTAGCAGGTGGGAGTCTTTGATTAGGTCACAAGAGCGGAGCAGCCCTGAGTGGAATGAGTACCTTTATAAAAGTGACTGCAGAGGGGCTGGCAAGATTGCTCAGTGGTTAAGAACACTTGCTGTTCTTGCAGAGAACCTGAATTTAGTTCCCAGCACCCATGTCCAGCAGTTCACAACCACCTGTGTCTCTAGCTCCAGAAGATCTGATGTCCTCCATTGGTCTCCCCAGGCCCTCAGAGTCCCATGGCATGCATCCACGAAGACACACACGCATACACATGAGTAAAAATAACATAAATCTTAAAAAGCAAAAATGACCACAGAGAACTCTCCTACCCTCTTTCTAGAGAAGTCAGCCACCTGCAGCCTGGAAGAAGGTCCTCACCCAGGACGACCACGTGACCACGTGACCACCCTGGCATCCCCTTCTAGACTTCAGAACAGTGAGGAGGAAGTCTTTGTTGTTTACAAGCTGTGCGGTGTGTGGTGCTTTGCTACAGCAGCAAGGCTAGGCAAGATTGGAGCAGCATGGAAAAATGTGCATTTCTTTTTTTCCAAAATTTATTTATTATTTTATGTGTATGAGTGTACTGTCTGCATGTGGGTAGTGCACATGTGTCGTCCAATGCTGTGGAGGTCAGAAGAGGACATCGGATTCCCTTGGAACTGGAGTTAAAGATGGTTCTTTTTTATTTTATTTTTTTATGTGTATGAATGTACTGTCTGCATGTAGGTTTGTGCACCCATGTCGTGCAATGCAGCGGAGGTCAGAAGAGGGTGTCGGATTCCCCTGGAATTGGCCATGTGGGTGCTGGGAATTGAACCCAGGTCCTCTGTAAGAGCAGTTGGTGCTCTTAACCGCTGAGCAATCTCTCCAGCCCCCAAAATTTGCATTTCTAATAAGTTCCAGAAGGATGCTGCTGTAGGAGCTCTGGGGATCACACTTAGAGAACTGCTCTATGTCTTCTACTACATCCCACTAGGAGGCTACTAACCTGGGTCAGTCATGAATACAGAGATAGGCTATCTGCTAACCTCTACAAACAGACCCTATGCTGTGACCCTCCCCTCTGCCATGTGGGCAGGTTAGGTCTGGTTCTGCCTCATCTATGGACTTGCGTCACATTGATCAGGACCCTTGTCTCAACACAGGGACAGTCCTAGTGGGCAAGATGTCGAGTGAATGTTTATTGAGTACATGGTACCTGGAGCATAAAGAATGCCTTGTCTTCACTTTATCATCAAGGAGATGAAGGAGATGCTCGAGTGGTTCACACTGCCTATCCTGCAGGGCCAATACTCCCTCTCAGGCATGGTGGAGTACGGATGGAGAGTCGGGGTGGGTGGCATTCTCCCTGGAGAGGACTCTAAGCATGGAGGCCCCATGTGTATGTGGTGTGCCCTGACTGCTCCTGTAAAGGCCAGCTTGGCAAGCCTACTACTATAGTCAGATTTACAGAAAGGCCAATAGGCCAATTTACAGATAGTCTCCCATAAGCCAATCTTGACTTCTAGGAAGGATTGTGTTATCTCACATACTACAAACATAGACAGGCAAGTGCATGCTTGGCTGAACTGCATATGGCTTGGGCTCAGCTTCCTGGAGGGTCTGCTGCTCCATACCCTAAACATTTCTGCCTGAAATGACTGCATCCCATCTCCAAGCACCACCTCCTGAATCATGAGTCTGATGGATTCATGGCAGCAAGCGGCCCACACTGTCACCATTGCTCCATTCCTGCTGGGCCCCAGTTTTCAGAGGGCCTGGGCAGACACTCTCCAGGCAGGGGCAGCAGGATCAGCTTATCGGACTGAGCATCTGGTCGAATGATAGAGGCCACCAGGCCCTCATTGGGGGTATCACACTCCATACCAAGAGAGGGCTGGCTCTGCTATGAGGCCTTGGCCCTCCTCTTCCTGATTCTCCTTTCCCATTTCTCCAGCTTTTCTTTTTCTGTTTTTAAAGTGTTCTTATGATAATGGTTAAGCACACAGAAAAGTGAGAGGCAGGGCTGAAGAGATAAGAGCTCCGGCTGCTCTTGGAGACAACCCAGGTTTGATTTTCAGCACCCACATGGTGGCTAACAACTGTCTGTAACTCCAGTTCCAGGGAATCAGAAGCCCTCTTCTGACCTCCATGGGCACTACACAACATGGGTGGACCTACCCACATGCAGGCAATATACTCGTACTCATAAAAAATAAAGGAGAAAGAAAGAAAGAAAGAAAGAAAGAAAGAAAGAAAGAAAGAAAGAAAGAAAGAAAGAAAGAGGAAAGGAAGAAAGGAAGGAAGGAAGGAAGGAAGGAGGAAGGCAGGAAAGAAAGGAAGGAAGGAAGAAAGAAAGAAAGAAAGAAAGAAAGAAAGAAAGAAAGAAAGAAAGAAAGAAAGACAGGAAGGGAAGGAAGGAAGATGAGAGGCCAGCATAGTAAACTGTGTACACTTACTACATGGGGTTAACACCTATTAACATCATACTGTCTTCTCTTCATTTGCTTCTTTAAAAACATGAGCATTTTATTTTATTTATTTTTATTTTATGCATATGATTGTTTCACCTATGTGTATGTGATGCCCGTCAGGCCAGAAAAGGGCATTGAAGCCCCCGGAATTGGAGTTACAGACAGTTGTGAGCTACCATCCTAGGACCCAAACCCAGGCCCTCTGCAAGAACAGCCAGTGCTCTTAACTGCTGAGCCATCTCTTCAGCCCCTATTTTATTTTATTTATTTAATTTTATTTTATTTTGTTGTGTGTACATATGTGTGTGTTCATACTTGGGGTGAGGCAAGCATGCACATGTGCGCATGTGAATGTGGCGGTCAAAGACAACCTCAGGTACCATCTACCCTTTTTAAACGTTTTGAGACAGGCTCTCTCACTTGCTGAGAACTCACCAAGCAGACTGGGCTGGCTGGTCTGCTAGCCCCAGGGCTCTAGCAGCCTCCACCTCCCCAGGGCTTGGATTATAAGCACACACTACCATGCCTGGATTTGTCTTCTTTTACATGGATTCAGAGTGTCTAACTCATGTCCTCATGCTTGCAAGGCAAGCACTTCACTAATTGTGCTATCTCCACACCCCATACCTGTTTCTACAGTACTGAAACCGCTCTACAGTGTCCGAATGGCTCAGGCTGCTCAGTGTGACTGCTCCATTTCCATCCTGGGCTTGTTTACCTCTCCTTAGTCAACCTAGTTCCATGAGGTTATGCCACTAATGCCAAGCAGTGTGACACCCAATTGGCATAGCACACTACAGCCAGAATTCATGGACTCAAAAGATCCTCCTGCCTCAGCCTGCTGGATAGCTGGGACTAGAGGTGTGCACCACTACACCTGGCAGCTGCTCAGATCTATAGCTCTGCCATCTCCATGCAAAAACCTATTATCAACTATTTGTTAAGGGGAAGAGGACATGGGAATGACATAAGGACATCTCACTACCTCAACCCAGAAGCGTGGCACATGGCTCTGTTCATATTTCATGTAAGTCGGTTCCTCTTCACTGTAAGAAATGTGGACTATGGGGATCCAAGAATGACAGGACACCCTGGACTTTCCCACTAGGACATTGTCCTAGTCATCTTTAACCATCAGCTTGATACAACCTAGAGTCACCCTGGAAAGGGGAACCCCAATTGAGGAACTCCTGGGTCAGATGGGCCTAACAGAGTGACTTCAGGGCATTGTCTGATTGATGACTAGAGTGGAAGGGCTCAGCCCACTGTGGGCAGCACCATCTCTGGGCAGGTGGGCCTAGGCTGTGTAAGAATGCTAGTGGAGTACAAGCCTGGGAGCAAGCCGGAGCCTGAGTCAGCAAGCAGCATTCTGTTTCAAGTTCCTGGTTGAGTTCCTGCACCGACTTCCCTTAACGGTGCATTGTAACCTGGAAAAGCCAAATTAACACTTTCTTCCTGAAGTTGCTTTTGGTCCAAGTGTTTTATCACAGCCACAGACAGAAACTAGAAGAGACATGCTTCTAGGAGATGGAGATGAGGAAAGAGGGTATGTGAGGCTACTCTGCTGGCAAGAAAGTGGATTACTTAAAATTCTCTTCCAACTTGAAATGGGACTTTTCTATAATTTTCTGCTTTTGAGAATCCTTTAAGCTGAAAAGTGAATCTAGCTTTCTAAGAGGCTCTTGTGCTTCTGGGAGCAACTCAGCCCCTAACAGTGCCACTGCAGCTCCTAGAGACCCCAGAACTTGGTCTTTAGACAAGCAGTGTCAAAGAACAGGGACCTGGGGGGTGGTTACCACAGGCTGAGGACAAAACCCAAGCACACAGGGTATAGCAAACTAGGCCTGCCCCAGGTGAGGGGCTAAGGCTTTGAGACTGAAGAGCAGGAAAAAAAAAAAAAAAAAAACAGCTCTCCCATTGGGCTGAAGAAGAGAAGTACAGCCGTTGCCTTTTTCAAAGGAAAAAGAAAGGTAGATTCATGTCCATATTCCTGGCCCAGTTCTGACTTCCTGTTTCTGTGGTCATATAGGCCAACAGCCACCACATGAATATGGCCCCCACCTGACCTCCTGGAGCAGCGCCCACATCAGTGCCCTTGCTCACTAGGGAAATCCCCTACACACACACACACACACACACACACACACACACACACACACACACACACTGGAAGCATTGTTCTCCTTGCAGTATCTGAACTGCACCCAGAAAAAAGCAAGAGAGACAATGGAGAGGCGAGGCAACTGTCCCACACTATCTGAGCCCGGCAGCTACTACTGTCCACGAACAGGAGGGTCATGCTGGTCCAGCTCAACGTAGCCCATGGTGCACAGGGTGCCCCTCTCCCTGCTCCACTTTAGTTAAGATGTCAGCATTATGGGGACTCCAATAGAGAAGTTCCTAATGGGGTCAGAGCCCTGGGCACTAACTTCAAATGTTTCTTCCTTCTCATGGGGACAGATGGGATTAATGGCCATTGTTCTTAGGCCCTGTGCATTAAGTCACTGAGCCCTTTGCTGAAAGATAAATTGCCTATCTACCCTGAGGGAGGATGAATCACACTGATAATTCCCTTGATTAAAGCCCATTTATTAAGGATCCTGCTGGAGGTGGGTTTTTTTTTTTTAAATAGATAGATTGGGGAGTAGTTCAGAAAAGGGAAAAGGGCACAATAATTGGATCTCCCTTTGGCCTACAAGTTTTGTCCTCAGAGAAAGCAGTAAAAAAAAAAAAAATTGCTCTGGGGCTGGAGAGATGGCCTAGCGGTTGAGAGCACCGACCGCTCTTGCAGAGGACCTGGGTTCGATCCCCAGCATCCACATGGCAGCTGAGAACCGTCTGTAACTCCAATTCCAGGAGAACTCCAGTTCCAGGGGAATCCGACACCCTCTTCTGACCTCCGCGGCATTGCTCGACACGGGTGCACAGACCTGCACGCAGACAGTACATTCATACACGTAAATAAATAAAATAAAATAAATTAAAAAAAAATTGCTCAAATCATTGCCTGGAATCCTACAACAGAGGGAGGAGGGGGTGGGAAGAAGGGAGGGGAGGAAGGATGAGAGCTGGTGTGAGACCCTTCAGAGCAGAGACCAGCCTTGCAGCTGCCTTCAGGAATTCATTCAATGCCTTCTCCAGGTGAGTGGTAGACTGCCTGGGCTTACCTGAACCATGGGTGCGGACCAGCTGTCTGCAGCAGAACTGAGGAAGAGCCCTTCTCCCACACTGCCTGGGCTTACCTGAACCATGGGTGCGGACCAGCTGTCTGCAGCAGAACTGAGGAAGAGCCCTTCTCCCACACTGCCTGGGCTTACCTGAACCATGGGTGCAGACCAGCTGTCTGTAGCGGACCTGAGGAAGAGCCCTTCTCCCACACTGCCTGGTCTTACCTGAACCATGGTTGTGGACCAGCTGTCTGCAGCAGAACTGAGGAAGAGCCCTTCTCCCACACTGCCTGGGCTTACCTGAACCATGGGTGCGGACCAGCTGTCTGCAGCAGAACTGAGGAAGAGCCCTTCTCCCACACTGCCTGGGCTTACCTGAACCATGGGTGCGGACCAGCTGTCTGCAGCAGAACTGAGGAAGAGCCCTTCTCCCACACTGCCTGGGCTTACCTGAACCATGGGTGAGGACCAGCTGTCTGCAGCGGACCGGAGGAAGAGCCCTTCTCCCACACTGCCCTGGGCTCCATCCCCAAACTAAGCTGCCTCTTTTACAGTTTAGAAGTATTTTGCAGACCGTCAAAGACCCCAGGGTGAAGGGGCAACTACAACCCACACTCAGGATACCTGGGTCTGTGGAATCTATGTCAGCTCTGGACCTAGACCCTGTTGCCAGGCCTAGGTCTTCAAGACAGTCTAGCTTGGAGGTACAGCTAGAAATACTGGGCTGGGAGCTCTTTGTCCTCTGTTCCCCATGCCTGGAAAAGACAATCTGGATATCCAAAAGGGGGCCTGTAGGGACAGAGGAGGTTCTACCATTGCAAAATATCCTGGGCTCAGTAGCTGCAAACTTGCCTCATCCAGGAATCCGAGCACCAAGGTGACCCTACCCTACCCTGATATGCAACATGGGGTCCAAGGCATTAGTCACCCTGCCAGGCCTACATCTGCTCTGTATAAAACAGTGCTATGGGGGCTGGAGAGATGGCTCAGCAGTTGGGAGCACTGACTGCTTTTGCAGAGGACCTGGGTTCGATTCCCAGCACCCACATGGTGGCTAAGAACAGTCTTTAAGGCAAGTGTGATGGTGTACACCTTTAATCCTAGCACTCAGGAGGCAGAGGCAGGGGTGGATCTCTGTGAGTTCAAGGCCAGCCTGATCTATAAGGCTAGTTCCAGGCCTGCTGGGACTACGGGGAGACCCTGTCTCAAAAAAGAAAAGAAAAGAAAAGAAAAGAAAAAAAAAACCCAGTTCTATGAAGAATAGTCTTAATGGACTTCTTGGATGCTCTCTAATATGGATGTCTTGCCATACCTATATATAAAAAGCTGCGCCGAGCATTCTAAAATGTAGCCAAATCTGTCAGTGCATCTTGTGCTGCTTAGAGGCACAGCCTCTTGTGTCTGGTCAAGCTCCTGTACTCTCCTAGGCTGTGGACATCCCCTTGAGAGTGCTCTCAGCAGCTGCTAGCAAGGGAAAGAAATGGGTGCTTGTGGAGAAGGCTGGGCCTATACAGAGCCAGGACCACAGATAGGAGAGATGCTGCCCCTCACCCAACTCCCTGTATTCTGAAGTGTCTTCACAATAAGTATAAGAAATAAGGTATGCACCCAAATGACCACTTGCAAAATACAGACCCCAGGTGTTCAGAGGCTTGGCTTGGGCCCCATTCTTCTAATATATAATGTACTTCTTCTATATTGGGCCACATTCTTCTTCTATATAATGTACTTCCTTGTGGCTATCTTTCTATTTCTCATCTCTATCCTCTTCCCTGTTCCTCTTTCAGCTGCTCTAACAGGTCTCAGAATAGAATCAGGCAAACATTTGTGCAGAGCCCCTTCAAAAGGAAGTTTGGAGCTAGGACGATGGTCCAGTTGGTAAAGTACTTGCTGCAAAGCATCAGGACCTTTGTTTGGATCCCTAGCACTAATGTGGTAGCATGTGCCTATAATCCTAACACCAGGCAGGTCAAGACAGGAAGATCCCCCAGGGCATCCTGTCCGGTTAGTCTTGCCTGCTCAGTGAGTGCCAGCGAGAGACCTTGTCCCAAATGAAGGTGGAAAGTAGAAGATACTTGACGTTAATCTCTGGCTTCCACATAAATATGCACGAGAGAGAGAGAGAGAGAGAGAGAGAGAGAGAGAGAGAGAGAGAGAGAGAGAGACTTACAAAGCACAGACCTTCCCAGCTGGAAGTAACCACCTATACTCAGTTCCTGAATGCCCACAGGATGCTCTCCAGAGGCTGTACCACCACCCAACTCCCACAGCAGCTTCAGCCCCCTCCCCAGGCTCTTTATTGGGTAGCCGTTCCAGGAAATGCTTCCTTCTACGACCTAACACTAGAGAATAAATCAATGTTCCAGTGCTACTTGGAACCTAACCTGCTGTCTTCCGGGCAGGCCCTGACCCCAAGCTCTTCGGTTGCAAAGTCTCATCAGCGGAAATTCAGCTGACTCGGGTGGAGAAAGTTCTAAGCCTTTGGTTGGAGAAGATTCCCAGGCAAAAGCCCTGAGGAGAGTCTGACCCCTCTAGGCACCCAGCAGATGTTCCTCCCCCAAGGCTCAGCTCCCTGGGAGTGAAACTGAGAGAACACACTGTCCCCTCCTCAGGAGAAGAGTAAGGAATGTGGAAGGAGGCCCGACAGCTGCATGGCAGACCTGGGCAGCCTTACCACAGACGGCTGAGTGGCAGGCTCTCCACAGCCCAGATAATTACACGGCAGGGTGCTAAACTGCACGTCTGGGCCAGAAATCACTGTGTCCTCCCGGGCAGGTTGTCTGAGGAGATTGCCTGTCTCACCCAACCCAGGTAGAAGGAGAGGAGAAGTGGGGACATTCAGACAAGGGTCTGAATATCCCCGACTCCTTCCACCAGCTTCTGCCTCCTCTCATGTACCCCACAGCAGCCTCCTTCTTACGCCCCAACTCCCTGTGGCTGGGCCCGTTCCTGTATTCCTATCATAATCTCAGGTCTCCCGTAACTTGGACTATAGGAACACATCCTACAGTTGGGTTCAGAGTAAGAGATCATAGACTCCATGGCCTAAACAACAAAAGGTGTTTACAGCTCTGGAAGCTGGAAGCCGCAGATCAGAGAATGGTATGGTTGGGCTCCGGGAGGGCCCTCCTCCCAGCTTGCAGACAGCTGTGTCTTACAATGTCTCTTTTACTTCTAATAAGGACACTACTTCCACCATACGACCCGACCCTTATGTCCTCATCTCAACTTAATCACTTCCCAGAGCTCCTACTTCCTGGACCTTCACATTGGGAGTTACAGCTTCCACCCAGGAAGACTGCTGAGGAGAAACCAGCATTCAGCCCATGACAAGCTATGCATGCCTGTGGCTCTCTTGTTCTGAAACACCTCTAGCTCGGAGCCCTGTCCTGAGTGCCAGGTCCACCAAAAGCAGAGATCAGTAGGAACAAAGAGCTCCTGTAAGGAGCAGACCCAGAGGGAGGGTCATCTCCAGAGCAGGGCCACCTGTACAAGAAACATGTCTTCTGTTCTCACCATGCTAAGAATTGTTGCAGGCCCCATTCAGTTTATGTTCTGCCAGCCCCCACCTCTAGCCTGTCATTTTATGTTATATCCACAACCTCCATCTTACTGTCATGGTGGGCAGCATGGTCCACACAGATACCACTTGGATATAGCTACAAGGAAACGGGGAAATCCCTCGACAGTTGCAGAAGGAACTGCACACCCTGTGCCTAGCTGCACTATCATGACATTCAGATAGGATCAGGGATGTGTGGGGGCTGAGCACTGGGGTCTGGACCCTATAAGGTTTGCTTAGCTGCTACTCCCATGAGGAAATAAATGCAAGAGTTTCTGGAGAACTCTCAGGATGACTCAGCATCTCCTCTCTGTCTCGCCTCTAATAGTCTATCTCCACAGGCTCTGCGGTCAGCAGAGGCAGAAATGCTGGGTTCCTCAGCCTAAGTCGAGCCTTCAAGTACCTGATGAAGTCTCTCTCCTACATGAGGTCTAAGTCTCCACGGTCAGCCGGACTGGACTTGCCAGTAACAGCGAGGCTAAGAGTCCCTCCCTGCCTGTACTCTGACTCCTCAGCTATGCTGATTTAAAGTCCTCCCACCAGGCTGGTGGGCGTTCTCAGGAGAAAATGCCAAGAGACGGAGAGATGGAACTCGAGTTTCCTCTGGGCTATCTTGGGGAGGCAAAGGAAGAACAAGAGAAGAAAAGATCAGCCCTAGAGGGGCTGGAGAGATCGCTCAGCAGTTAAGAGCACTGATGTTCTTACAGAATACCTGGGTTCGAATCCCAGCACCCACATGGCAGCTAACAACCATCCATAACTCCAGTTCCAGGGGATCCAACACCCTCTTCTGTCTTCTGTGAGCACTGCACAACATGGGCGCACTTACACACATGCAGGCATAACACTCACATAAAATAAAAAGAAATAAATAAAATACCATAAAAAAAAACCTTTAAACAACAAAAAGAACAGCCCCAGAAAAGATTGAGCTCCCTCCAGGGTCTGAGCTTGGTGCCTAGACACCCAGGGAGGCCTATCCAGAAGGCACAGGCGGTAGGGGGTGTTGTGGCTTCTGCTTTTGCTGAAGCAGCGGAGGGGAGCATTTAGTTTGGAGCCCTCTCCACAGCTGTACCAGGACAAATGTGCTGGAAAGCCCTTTGCCAGCACACACCCTTACCAGCAGGGAAATAGACATCCTCCTGGGTGTTGCTGCATCTCTATTTTTACAAGAACAATGTGGGGTGCCACCCGCCCAGTGCTCGCCAGTAAGTCCCATTCCCCCCTGGGAGTCTGTCTCATCTCTGGTTTGGGTATTCCCTCAGGATTCCAGCTATAATGTTCCAAATTTGCTTTAGACTTAAACATGCAAGAGCATATGGCTAGATAGGTGGACACCCTTCTAGGCATATTCCATGCACCAGCAGACACACACACACACACACACATACACACACACACCCCTACACGTGCAGATATAAGCTTACATGCACATGGATCATAATTCATTTTTCAAAAACACTGAGCTGAACTCAGTTTGAAAAACATTTTCCTGTTCCTTTTTGGGATCAAGGCCAGGTTATACTGTTCCCAGAGAGCTGAGATGGGTCACAGAGAGTCTTTTTCCCCCCTCCCTTTTGATTTATTGCTTTCTATAAAAGGGAAAAGAAAGAAGTTGGATTAATTTATACTCAACAGTGAAAAATGTTACTTCTGTCCCCCAAGTAGCTGGATAGTTCTGTTTGGTATTTTTGGAGGAATCCTGGTTGAGAATTGAAGGAAGCTTCTTGTTTTTAGCTTTGACTCTATAAATCATACAAAGAGGGCAAGCAGGGTCCCTCATCAAATGAGACATCTTCAGGATACCACAGCCAGTCCTTCCGTGTTCCTTTGAGGTCTTGCTAGGAACCCACATAGACTCCTATAAGACTAAGTGACAGAATAGTCACCAGATGAAGGGCCTTGGGGTTTCATCATCCTATAGAGTGGCATGTTCAGAGAAAAGTTTACAAAGCTGACAAAACCATAGCTGGCCTAAAAGATGAGCCTGTTTAGACTAATCAAGAAAATGGAGAAAGCATTCTACAAAGAGGAGCCAAGGCAAGAAAGCCAGGACTACTCAAAATATCGGAGTCTGGATCGAGGGAGTAGACCACCCAGACAGCAGAAGAAAGCTTTCTGAAGAGTGTGGAGAGCAGTTGAACTTCATCCAGAGACAATAGAACATCACAGTAGAAAAACTATGCCACTAATTGTCCTGGCTAGTGTTTATTGTCAACTAGACAGATCCTAGAGACACCTGAGAAGAAGAAACCTCAATGAAGAAACGGCTCAATAAAATGGGCCTGTGGCCATGTCTGTAAGGAATTGTCTTAACTGATGATTGCTGTGGGAAGACAAAGGCCACTGTGGGCAGTACCTTCCCTAGGCAGATAGGCCTGGGCTGTGTGTGAAAGCTGGCATAGAGCAAACCACGGAGTGAGGCAGTGAACAGCACTCCTCTGTGGTTTCTGCTACGGTCCCTGCTTGTATTCCTGCCCTGACTTCCCTCGAAGGTGGACTGTGACCTGGAAGTGCAAGCTGAAATAAATAAACCCTTCCCTCCTCTAAGTTCCTTGTGGTCAGAGTGTTTTATTGCAGCAACAGAAAGGCGACTAAAACACTATGTTGTAGAAACAGTAGCTCTTAGAGATGGCATGGTGCCCTGAAAGGAGAAAGTCCTTCAACTGCTATCATACGCAAGGCACATCCCAGCATTCTCTACACCACTAGGTCATAGCCACAGGCTGCCCTTTGCTGGTGAGAAACTAGATGACTCTCAAAACACTTTCCTTTCCATGATAGCTTTGGTTGTGTGTGTGCATGCACATGTGTGCAGATTCATGTGCATGTACGTGTATTTGTAGGTCAGAGTTCAACCTCAAGGGTCACTCCTCAGGAGCCCTACACCTTGTTTTCTGCTACAAGCTCTCTCGCTGGAACCCGGAGCTTGCCAGTTTGGCTAGACTGGCTGACCAGTAAGCCCAGGAATCTGCCTGTCTCCACCTCTCCAGTGCTGGGATTACTACAGGTGCACACCACCGTGCCTGGCTTTCTGCATGGGTGCCAGGGATCGAACTCAGGCCCTCAGGCTTCTGAAGCATGCATTTTACTGAGCCCTCTCCAACTGGGTGACACTTCTAGTTACCTATCCATCATTTTCACTAAATTAAGTAGAGAAATAAAATGTTCACTTTTTTTTTGGATACTTCAAATGACCATCATTGTGTGTTTTATTCAGGTGAGCTCATATCAACACCTCCCCCCTGAATAGTGAGCTCCTGAAAAAACAGAAATCATTTCATTTATCTCTGTGCCCCTGGCACAGGAGCTGATATAGAATACAGCTGAAGAGACAAGGCATTGGTAGATTCATAGAATGGTCTCTTAATGACCACACCATTTGCTCAAGTCCAGGCATTATAAATGATTTACTGTGCTTTGAAGGGAAAACTACATGGGTTGATGTCCTTCGCTTCTTTCAACATAAACTCAGCCTATCAGGACCTTTAATCTAGATTTTCTTTACTCTCCCTTTTTTTTTTTTTTTTTTGGTTTTTTTGAGAAGGGTCTCCCTGTAGCCCCAGCTGTCCTGGAACTCACAGAAAGCTGCCTGCCTCTGCCTACCCAGTGCTGGGACTAAAGGGTGTGCCACAATGCCCAGCCCTAGATTTCATTTTCTAGAGAGTAATTCTGGGCTTTAAAAAAATACTCAGCTTGATTTTTATGGCAAAGAAATTCCTTCCAGCAGGTGAGATCCTGGAGGCGTGGTGCCAATGAACGCGGCCGCTGGCTGCGCCCAAGCACACGCAGGTGCTTGTCCTTCCTGCTGAGGACAGCTACGTCTCTAGGCACTGCAACTTTGTCCAGAAGACAGTAGGCAGATCTTCAAAGTCCACCACTAACTAATTCTGAAAACCATGCTTGTGGCAGGTGGTGTTCCTCAGAAAGCAATGATGCTTGAAGTTGCCTGAAGAGACCCCAAGATGACCACCATGGGAGGAAGGGGAAGAGAGGGATGGCGGAGGGAGCCAGCAGGCCATGCACCATCACAGAGCGCCAGCTCACCCCAGAGGGAACTCTGAAACTGGGGTGTGTCCTCTGCAAAGCAGCCAGTGATCTTAACTGCTGAGCCATCTCCAGACCCCAGGCAGCTGTTCTTGGAGACGTTGTCAGCCAACAGCAGTCACTGCAACTGGGCAAGAAGTCCTTCTGGCCTTGGCACAGCACAATTACTACACCTGTGTAGACACCCAGGTGCAGATAGGATGACCAATGTTCAGAGCTGGAGAGGGGCTAGGAGACATCTGAATCCAAATTTTGTCCTGACCCTTACAAACAGTATCAGCTTAGATTAGTGTCAAACGTTCTGAGTCTTCATTTATATAAAATAGCAACAATACTATTTTATAGTGGTTATTTGTTTGTAGGTTGGTTGGTGACAGGGTTTCAGGTAGCTCAGGCTGGCTTCTAACTCACTGTATAGTCAAAGATGACCTTGAACTTCTGATCCTCCTCCATCTACCTCCCAAGAACTGAGATTATAGTGAGCAACACTATTCCCAGTTTTATGCAGTGTTGGGGATCAAACCCAGGCCTTTGTTCATGCTAAGCATAAGCCCAACCAATTAAGTTACATCCCTAATCCTTTACAGTTTTTAAAATCAGGTTTAAATAAGTATAAGAATATCCTTGGCACAGCACAGTCTTTCATAAGTGGCGCTGATGCTGGGTCCCCATAGTAATCGTTGCTATCTTAGCAGATGCAGAGGCAAGTTGGTTCCCTAGCATTGGTGCTGGATGCCTGTAGATGGAAACTATGCCATATCCAGGTCAAAATGCATTAGGTACATGGACTGCAAGGCCCCAGGGAGTCTGTGAGCATGGCCAGTCATTTCCTTAAACCTCAAACCAGTGACCTACTGAGATGAAGGACACTGTTTAGAAACATCAAGAACAAAGGACAATTCTGAGAAATAGATTGCAGTTGTCCTTGCCCGTAGAACACATGGCAGCCTCCATGTGCCAGGCACCAAGAAAGCAGGGCCCCAGGAGTGGATGAATAGTCACTTTGCAGCCTGTAGGCTTTACCAAGCATGCTGGCCTGTCCAGAGGGTGTGGCCACAGGACCGTGAGGGACGTTTGATTTTACTACCTCCTCTTTCAAACAGTCAGCAAGTAGAAAGAGCCCCTTGCCGGGATGACTTCTGAGCATATGGGAAGTGCCACCATGAAAATCATCAGGCATAGGCATCAGAATCCTAATCTTTCTTCCAGTAGGGAGGTTCCCTTGGGAGCTGAAGTCCTTTACAGTGCTGTGATTGTTCCATTGTCCTAGACAGGAGCTCCCTCATGGCAATGTGCAGGCTATGGAATCAGAAAAGCCTGATTCCTCGGTTTGACCCTGAGGTCATTCATTGTCAGCTGTAGGACCTTGGACAGAGGTTACTGCCCGCCTGTGGAGAGCACCAAGAACACATCTGCAACTGACTAAGCTGGGTTCATTACTCATTGCAGGGATGGAGACCATGCCAACAGTGTTTCAGCAACAGAGTGTCGGACAATCTGGTAATAAAATTCAGGTTTGACTGGGGTATTTGGCAGAGTCATTGGATGTTGTAAGCAAGTAGGGACAATTCTACAATTGTCTCACTAAGTCTTATCTGCAGAAGGGGAAATTCCAACAAAGATAAAACTATGGATGGTAGAAGAAGCAGCCATGCATTTTGGCCACAAAGGGGTGCTTGGGTATTTTGAGTGTGAATCTGGTACACAGTGATCTGTCAAACTTAGGGGCTGGCCTTGGTTCAGTTCGTCATCATGTTGCTTCTCTGAGGTTAGTTGGGCCTGGTAGCAAACACGGGCTAGCTGTGACGGAAGATAGCTTTGGAATGCCAGGGACTTGTCCTTTTTTCTTTCACTCTTCATTAAACCACTCCATGGATACACCTCTTTTTTTTTTTTTTATACCTCTCTATCTTGTAAAATAACCAGAATATCTACCTCGAATGGTGGTTCAAAGACTCTAAGATCGTGTAGAACAGAGAGCAGAAGTTCACCACATACCACGCACCAGCACCCAGCCCAGCACAGGAGCACACTGGCCAGCAGCTGCTGGAACCCATCCCAGCCTACAGGTGTGGAAACTGAACCAAAAGGCTCTCTGTGTTTCCCTAAACATCAGAAGTAAAGTAGCCATCCATACCCAGGCTGCAGCTGAGCTTTCTAGTTTGAACTGCAGCTCATCCCACCAAGACTGGCTTTGACTGCTGGCACTTCAAACAGGATACACAGTTCATCTGGGGCTTCACAGAGAGGCTGGAGCACTAATTGGGTTGGGGAGGGCACTGTCAGGGCTATCATACATGTGTTTTACTTGTTGGCTTTGGCTCTGAACTCACTGGATGGCCATAGACACAGAGCCCCACTGAGCACCTCTAAGGAATGCAGACTGCAGCATTCCTGGGCCAGACAGAGCTTGGGATCAGAATCACCTTCATTGGTTCCCACACATGATCTTGTCTGATAATAGCAGAGTTCATCACAAGTGAGACTTTCAGAGTAGAGCCCACCCAAGCTGCACTCCCCAAATTATACCCTTGCCTGGTAATTACAGAGTCATTCAGAGCCTGCATCTGGCTCATAATAGCATTTCCATGAAGACCAGATTGAGTGCCACCTCTCATTTGGTGGAACAAAAGGAAAATTACACAATTTGATGACCTGACCTCTCCAGCTTGGGGTACCAGAAAGGCATGATATCTCAATTCACTTTTTTTTTTTAAGTGGTTTTTGCTTGCTTCCTTTTTTTTCTGCTTCTTTTTTTTTTGTGTGTGTGTGGTCTTTTCAAGACAGGGTCTCCCCCATATGTCTTGAAACTCCCTCTGTAGACCAGGCTGGCCTTGAACTTACAAAGATCAGCCTGCCTCTGCCTCCTGAGTGCTAGGATTAAAGGCATGCACCACCACGCCCAGCCTTCAATTCACTTCTGTCTCAGCTTTGTGGGGTGCGTTCAGCCTCAACACACTCAGCTATAAAATGGGAACAACGAAACCGCCTTGTCTACCATAAATCCCAAGAAAAACTGCAAAATCAAATACTGTATTGACATGCAAACACATAAAAAGCCTAAAAAGCATTACAACATGAGTCTTGAAAAGCATTTCCGATACAAAGTTTACTTATCAGCAAAAAGAACATTCAAAATGTAAAGGTCACATTATAAACTAATGTCTTCTGCAGACAAAAATCGATGCTTTTCTGTCATGTTTACTAATGCAGGTGATTTTTTTTCCCCTGAAATTTTCAAAGTCTCTCTCTCTCTCTCTCTCTCTCTCTCTCTCTCTCTCTCTCTCTGTCACACATGCACGAGCATAAAGTCTGGGGGTGTCTGGGCTCTGTTTACTACAGCCAAGAAGTTGAGTCATGATGGTATTGTTTGAACCATCATTCAACAGAGATTGATTGTGTGTCAGTCCCAGTTCTAGGAGTCTGAGATAATCGTTAGGAAATGAATACACCAAGAAGCCCCGGAAACCACTTCTCCAGGCTGCAGAGCAATTGGAATCATATTGTCTTTGCCCCTGACCATGTCTGGCATCTCCAGCGAAGCCACAGAGGTTCATCCACACAGGAGACCAGGCCTTTGTCACTGCTCCTCATGAAGTAGTCCCAAAGGTCCAGCCTGGACTGCATGTAGCCTTGGGATAACTATGGCTGAGCACGAGTCAAGACAGTTGTCCCTAAGGTGGTCACACACTGAGGCAGGGTGCTCACCCTATCTCTCTCCTGAAGAGGCAGACTGAGCAAAACTACTCAGTATTTCTACCTGTTCAGTACAGATCTCTTTCTGTACTATAGGGAAACCCTGAGCCATCTCCTGAGCAGACGAAGGGGTGGGGGTGGGGGGTCTGACCCAAGCGTGGTCTGCCTGCTCCATTGCTTCCCACCTAGGCAATCTGAGAGATACCATAATCCTTGGCAGTTTGTTTAATAGTTGGGGATCTAACCCAATGCCACTATTGGTCCTGGAGGTGCAAGGGCTTGCAAGGGTGATCAGCAGAATAATTAAAGATGCGCTTGGGATTTGGGACACTAAATCTTTTCTAGGTGTCCCGTTCACAGCATCCTTTCAGTCATCAGTAGATAATGATAAGCTTACATACAAGAACACACACACACACACACACACACACACACACACACACACATGCACAGTCCAAGCATACACATTCATTCAGAGTAACAATCATTAGTCACAACTGTTATGGCAGGAAGTAAAGTGTACACAGCCAGTTCCCCTGCCCAGCGGGTTCGTTCCCCTTTGCTCTATCTTCTGTGTTAAGACTGGGACTGACACACAATCAATCTCTGTGGAATGGATGGTTCAAACATTATTATCATGACTTAACTCCTTGGCTGTAGTAAACAGAGCCCAGACACCCCTAGACTCTGTGTGTGTGTGTGTGTGTGTGTGTGTGTGTGTGTAAGGGATAACTGGACTCTTTTTTTTTAATTTTTTTTATTTCTGTGTGTATGAATGTATTGTCTGCATGTAGGTTTGTGCACCCATGTCATGCAATGCCGCGGAGGTCAGAAGAGGGTGTCGGATTCCCCTGGAACTGGAGTTCTCCTGGAATTGGAGTTTCAGACGGTTCTCAGCCACCATGTGGGTGCTGGGGATCGAACCCAGGTCCTCTGCAAGAGCGATCGGCGCTCTTAACCGCTAGGCCATCTCTCTAGCCCATAACTGGACTCTTATAGAGCCATGCACTCACCGTAATGCTCAGCATTTCATCTTCCCAAACCTGGAAGAAGCTTCCATTATTTCCTTCTGTACATTTTAGGTCAGGTCACATTCTTGAGATCTTTTCTACTCAGGTCTAAATAAGCCCTGGGGGTTTTGCTCATCCAGTTAAGCAAGCAAAGAAAGAATTGTCCTTGCTGGATCACTCTGCTGAATATAAATGTTCCAAGTTTATGGAAAGGAAAGCAGTGGGGCCTGGGGGAGTTCATTAAGGGGCATCCAGGCACATGCCGCACAGTCCTCCAGAGCTCACTTCTGGGCCTTAAGGGTCAACTCTGCCCCAAGAGGTATTACCAAAGCTGCAACCTGCCCCCAGGGGCCTCTGCCTCTTAGCCAAACACAGGCCTAAAGCCCAGTGGTTAGCAGTTGAACCTGACCTAACATTGGACTGTATCTCTCCCCAACCCGCAGATCTCTGTTTACTGCTGCTACTTAGCTGACCACCGACCTATGTGACAGATTGCTCCTATGGGTGTATGTTCATTGCTGAGTAAGCCTACTCTCAAACCCTAAACTCTAGCCCCCAAATCAAAGGCAGCAAGAGGCCCACTGGTTTGTACTCTGTGGACATTTTCAAAATCACTAGAAAATTCTTGCCCCTAGATATTTTTATGTTGAGCTACTAGTCAAAGAGAACTAAAGCAGAGCCCAATCCTGAAGCCAAGCCATAAGCACCATGCCCCTGGGGTAAGAAGACGTACAGATAGCGTTTCCAAGGCAGCAGTGAGCAAACCCAAAACATTTCATGATTTCCAGGTTCTGTGTTGACCAAACTCTCCCAAGGGAGATAAGAGCCATATTTACCTCACTTTGGACAGTGTGCAATCAGAGTTAAGGGGATTGCTTTTGCACTTCTGGAGTTTGCTCTTTTGGGACCCCCCCCCCCATGCAGAGGAAGACTGGAGGCTTGGGAAAATGGCCAAGTACTGACTGTGGGCACCTGGCCTGAAGCCCAGCATACAGTTGACTTCTACTAGGCCACAGTCAACAGAGAGCAAGCAGGCTAGGGCCTCAAATGATAGAACCAGGAGCACTAGATAGATGATACAGGCAAGTGATCTTTCCCTACAAGAAGGTAGTGCATGCATTTAATCCCAGCACTTGGGAAATCTCTGTGAGTTCAAGGCCAGCCTGGTCTACATAGCAAGTTCCAGGCCAGCTGGGGCTATAGGGAGACAATCCTGTCTCAAATAGACCAAAAAAAAGAAGAAGAAGAAGAAGGAGGAGGAGGAGGAGGAGGAGGAGGAGGAGGAGGAGGAAGAGGAGGAAGAGGAGGAAGAGGAGGGGGAGGAGGAGGAGGAGGAGGAGGAGGAGGAGGAGGAAGCCCTGTCCAGTGTTAAGAGGGTAGTCTTATACTTCTGGAGGGTGAACAAGACTTGGCAGAAGAACACTAAGAAATAAACACTCATCAGGGAAGTTGAGCTCAGTGAACTTTGAGGTCTCCCCTCATACAGAAGGCCTCGGTTCTGAGTCTATGAAGAAGCTGTGCTACTTAGAGTCAGAGAGGGTCCCCACAGCATCAAAGGCACAGCACCCTTTCAGGGCATGCCTAAGAAGCTTTCATCCTGGGGCTTTGAAGGGAGAACAATAATTCCATGCTTAACTTAAAACATCTTGTGGTGGGCTGTGGGCTTTGAACACTTCCCCAGGCTCCTGGGGGGGGGGTTCTGGGACTGGGGAAAGGGCAACACAGGCTTGCCTACCACCTGCCTCAGCTCTGGCTGCAAGGGCTCAGTCCTTTGTCATAGGAACTAAGGAACAACTGACATTTGAGACAATCTGATTTGACTTCCAGTCACTTGGAATCATCCATAATAGCTGTGACTTAGTCAGAATCAGTGGAGAAATGAGATTGAAGCCAACTTGATGTCTTTCCAAGATGTCTTATAGGACCAGCAACGTTTCAGATGAAGTCTTTTCTAAAGGAAGACTCTTCCTGATTTCTAGTACCTGGATCAACTAAGAGTTTAGATAGTTTGAAGAGTTCACTAGTCATCTGGATTCACTAGTTAACCAGCTCTGAGTCTCAAGTTCTTCATCTGATAGATAAAAGTCATAGAATTTTGAACTGGTATTCTGTGTGTGTGTGTGTGCGTGTGTGTGTGTGTGTGTGTGTGTGTGGGTGTGTGTATAGAATTTTGAACTGGTATTCTGTGTGTGTGTGCATGTGTGTGTGTGTGTGTGTGTATGTGTGTTTGTATATTTACATATGCTAGTGTTCTATCTTAGCTTGGATTCCTCCATCAACCAGCAAGACAGTATATTTGGGTCCACTGAATTAGCCATCAGCCACCAGCTCTGGTTTGAAATAAATTTGAAATAAGCAGAGAATGACACCCTGCCTGCTGGGACACCAGGACTGTTAACTCCTACAGACAAAGGTAGTTGCCCAATAAAGAAATGATGATGAAGGAACAAAAACTCATCAAAGCTACTAAAGTCACAATGCCAATATCCTGAGAATGTGGCAGGTCTTGCTCCACTTACTCCTCAGATCCTTCATCCCAGTGAATGTTTAGTTAGTAACTAAAATATCTCTCCAACTTCACACTGGAGAGAGCAGGAGCTCAGAAGGAAAGTGACAAGGATTTTAAACTTTGTTCCTAAGGGGCTATGTGATCTCAGGCAGCTACCCAGTCTTTCTGAGTCTGTTTTCCATCTTTTAAATGACTTCAAATTGAATGACTTCAGGTGTCTCTGTCACTTGTGGTAGTATAGTAAAAATAAAACCAAGGGGCTGGAGAGATGGCTCAATAGTTAAGAGCACTGGTTGCTCTTGCAGAAGACCAAGGTTGTATTCCCAGCACCCACATGGCGACTAACAACCGTTCATAACACCAGTTCCAGGGGATCTTCTGGCCTCTGCAGGGATTACATGGCACAGGTGCACTTACACACACGCAGGCAAAACATTCATACAGGTAAAATAAGAATAATAAAAAAAATTTTTTTTAAATGGTGGGCGTGGTGGCACACACCTTTAATCCTAGCACTTGGGAGGCAGAGGCAGGCAGATCTTTGTGAGCTCAAGGCCAGCCTGGTCTACAGAGTGAGTTTCCAGGACAGCTGAGGGCTATAAGGAGACCCTGTCCTCGAAAACACCAAAAAAAAAAAAAGTAAGCATCGTTTAATAAATATGTATTATGATAATGGTCTTGAGCCTTTGAAGTTCTCAAAGCCTATCTCCCTCATCTTTGACTGCTTGAATAACCACTTTTAGTTTTCCAAGAAACAGTTGCAATGGCCTAGGATGATTCCAAGCAACCTTTAAAATCTGATATACTCTTATCTTACTAGGGAGTCCTCAAGCCAGAAGAGTCCAGGGAAGAATAGCATAGGAACACCTGTACATGGTTATTCCCTGAGCCCCTGAAGCACACCAGAAAACTCACCACCATATAGCCTTTCAAAGAATTCTTGACATACCCTCTACCCCAGCAGCTTTGCCTGAGCTTCACTGAGTAGCAGGAAACAATGACCAGCAGGACTAGACAGCACTCGTGGTCTGTAAGGTCCCCTTCCTAAAGCTCAGTCACCAACCTCTGTGGTCCCAGAGACAAAGCCAGGTGGCTTTCCTCAGTATTAAGAGTGACTCTACCAGTAGCCAGCCCATCATACTAGGCAGGCGCAAGACCAGTGCACACTTTAAGGTGTGTCCAACCTTTTTGAATATGTGACTGTTCATCTACAAATGTGTTGGGCCCCATTCTAGCATATATCCTGGACTCATGCAAAGATAAGAATTTTTTAAAAAAGGCCACTGGTTGAACACACAACTGAGTAGAAAGAGTGTTGGCCTTCCAGACTTAGCCTCGGCTGCCTCGAGAGAGATGACGCAGCTTCGTGTATGAAGAAAAAGCCGCCAGCCCGCTGAGATTAAGATCACTCAAAGTCAAAAAGAGAAAAATTCTTCCCAACTTCTGACAAGATATGCTGCTGTCAGCACACTGACAGTCTGACATGGAAAAAATCTTTGGGTTTGGCCTTAAATGCCTGTAAATGACGAGTTTTAAGCAAAAGGAATTCTGGGAGTGTCACTGTAATGTTCTCAAGAACCACATTGTAGGCTACTATCTATCAAATGTGGCCCATAAAGATGCCAACTGGTGGGCTGGAGGATGGGGCCTAAGCGGTTAAGAGCCGCTGAACCGGTTCTTGGCACGAGGAGCCCGGGTTCATACCCCAGCACCCATCATGGCGGCGGCTAGATCCGTCTGGTGGACTATTTCCAGGAGAACTCTCCAGTGTCCAGGGAATGTGTGGCCCTCTTCTGATCTCTTGCGCATCGCACACACAGGGTGTATCAAGCACTGAAGCAATATAATATTCATTACACATAAAAATAAAATTAATTACAAAAAAATTTTTTAAAAGTGTCCAACTGCTTCCTGAAATGTCAGACAAAAGAAAAAAAAAAAAAAGTGTCCAATGGAAGAAAGGAGCCCTCCGCGCTGCAGCCACAACCGAAAGGACAGCGGACGGAAGAAGTGATAGAACCAGCCTGGTGGTCTTCCACACGCCTAAGGTCACAGCCGGTGGTCTTCAGGGGCCAAGCAATAGAACGAAGCAGCTGCAGATCTAGGGCCAGGCAAGAAGGAGGGGTGACACCACACATTTCCTGGAGGGACCCAGAGTCCTTGGGAGCCACACCAGCCTGACAAGCAGTAGTTTGACAAATGGCGATCAGTTCTATGTCCAAAGATGTGCCGTCCATGTTTAGATTATAAGCATGCCAGTTGTGTGGTGAACAAGAGTGAGCGGCATAGCTTCCTGATCCTTGCGACAACAGGAAAACACCCAGAGGCTCCTTGTTCAAAAAACTATTAGAATGTTTTAAGACAGCATTCGAGCACAGAGGTAAACCAAGCACACAGCCCTCTGACCACATGCCAAGGAAGCCAGCCCTGTCTATGGGGGTTTTATGATCCCGTGTAAGACATTCCCATGGGAGGCTGCCCTAACCTGAAAACAGGTTAGTCATGAACATAACCTCCAGTCTATGAAGGAGAATGGGGAGAGAAAGAACAGAAGGCAAGAAAGGAGAAGGAGGAGGAGGACTCGACAGCTAAAGTTCTTCCATTCCATAAAGCATCAGTCAGTGAGCTAAGGCCCATCTATGTGGTACTTATATTCTAGTCTCATGATCAAAACATCTTTCTTCTATTTTCCCCCAAAAGTCTTTCAGAGACTAACCCTAACCCTAACCCTGCCGCACAGCTCAGCAAGCTTACAGTTGGTTCTTCCATGAGTCAACAGAGCCATAGAGTTTAATACTAAATGTTTTCTTGGAATTTTTTTTCACATATCATTGCCTCTTAATCTCACTGTCTTACATGAAAAGTCCTTATTTAGATCGTCATTCAATAAGTGTTTCTTCAATGTGTGTCCCAGGCTCAGGTCTAGATCTCGATACAAATGATAAGAGACACAATACTGCTGGAGGTCCTATTGTGGGTGACAGATGCTTATTAGTGAGTGACTGCACTAAAAAAGGGGTGGCGTGAGAAAGAAGGGTGGGACAAGGTATTCTATGGCAGAAGAGGAAAGAGAGAAGAGGTAGAAGGGAAATGATATTCACATTCTGCTTTGAAATCTCAGTAGGAAGAAAATTCAACATTGTTCCTCCAGAGAGAGAACCCCTGAGAGCTGGGTGGGGGGGCTCCCACAGAGAAGCCTGCTGCCCCCCAGCACCTGGAGCCACCTGCATCAAGTCTTGCCTTGAGAGTCTTATACTTGAATTCTCCTCACAATACTTCAGACTTGGCTCGTCCAGCCCTAACATGAACCTGTTCACATGCTCAATGACAAAGAGCTCATGGCCTTTTGGTATATTCTGATTGCTACAATACTCTTTCTTCTATTGATTGGAAAACTGCCTCCTTGACTTGTGTCAGTTCTATCTTCAAGCCCCACAGAGACTTGAGTGATGAGCTAATTCATTCACCAAATGGTCACTATACACATCTTTCCAAGGCCTAGCCAGCATGTTGGATAGTCATTCCCTCTGAGGCTCACAAGTCTGAGGGTAGATTTTGGAGCATAATGAATCAGCAATCAGTCAAGGTGCTTGGAAAAGATGTAGAACCCTAGCCTGTTGCTGTGGGTTAGATGTGTTTAAAGTGCTCCCACAAGGGTTCATGTTTTGACATTTAGTCTCCAATGTAATGTACTAAGAAGGTAGGAACTAGCCACATTCCTCCCAAGTATTGGCCTAGCGTTATAATTAAATTTAAACCGCCTTTAAAAACCTCCACTTTGTTGGGCTGAGAGATAGCCTAGTGGTTAAGAGCAGCCGCTGCTCTTGCAGGAGGACCCGGTTCGATTCCCCAGCACCCAAATGGCGACTAAGAGCCGTGTTAACCCAATTCAGAGAAACTCCAGTTCCAGAGGATGCCGAGACCCTGCTTCTGACCTGCCGGCGGCATTGCAGCGACACGGGTGCACAAACCTAATGCAGACATACACTCCTACACATAACAAAAATAAAATTAAAAAATATATTTAAAAACAAAACAAAACTCCCACGTTGTATAAGTGAGTGGCTTCCACTGCGGACTTCAACTCAATTGGAGACCACCGGATATAGAGGTGACCCCGAGGGGNAGGCAGGAGGATCTTTGAGTTCAAGGCAACCCTGGTCTACATAGTGAATTCCAGGCCAGCTGGGGCTATAGGGAGACTCTGTCTCAAAAAATACAGCCCCCACACCCAAAAAGGGGGGGGGGGGCTGACCAAAACCAGATTTATTGCACTGTGTCACTCTTAACAGAATCTATCACTTAAAACTCACCACTATTAACAACTACCTTTTGTAGCTAATAATCCATATTGCATTTTCACCTTCTCAATGAATTACAAGGATTAGTCCAGGTTATTAAGTGCTTTTATCATCAGGGAAGTCCAAGAGAGTACATTTTAGATATTCAGAATGAAATGAACACTAGCATGGTTAATCATCAGCACTTAGAAAACACATTCAGAGCCGGGCGTGGTGGCGCACGCCTTTAATCCTAGCACTTGGGAGGCAAAGGCAGGTGGATCTTTGTGAGCTCAAGGCCAGCCTGGTCTACAGAGTGAGTTCCAGGACAGCTGGGGCTATAGGGAGACCCTGTCTCGAAAACACCAAAAAAAAAAAAATAGCATCTTTTAAAAATATATGTATTATGATAATGGTCTTGCCTTTGAAGTTCTCAAAGCCTATCTCCCTCATCTTTGACTGCTTGAATAACCACTTTTAGTTTTCCAAGAAACAGTTGCAATGGCCTAGGATGATTCCAAGCAACCTTTAAAATCTGATATACTCTTATCTTACTAGGGAGTCCTCAAGCCAGAAGAGTCCAGGGAAGAATAGCATAGGAACACCTGTACATGGTTATTCCCTGAGCCCCTGAAGCACACCAGAAAACTCACCACCATATAGCCTTTCAAAGAATTCTTGACATACCCTCTACCCCAGCAGCTTTGCCTGAGCTTCACTGAGTAGCAGGAAACAATGACCAGCAGGACTAGACAGCACTCGTGGTCTGTAAGGTCCCCTTCCTAAAGCTCAGTCACCAACCTCTGTGGTCCCAGAGACAAAGCCAGGTGGCTTTCCTCAGTATTAAGAGTGACTCTACCAGTAGCCAGCCCATCATACTAGGCAGGCGCAAGACCAGTGCACACTTTAAGGTGTGTCCAACCTTTTGATATGTTGATGTGACATCATCTACAAATGTGTTGGGCCCCATTCATAGATATCCTGGGACTCATGCAAAGATAAGATTTTTTAAAAAGGCCACTGGTTGAACACACAAGTGAGTAGAAAGATGTTGCCCTTCCAGACTTTAGCCTCGGGCTGCCATCAGAGAGATGACCAGCTTCGTGTAGTGAAGAAAGCCGCCAGCCCGCTGAGATTAAGATCCTCAAAGTCAAAAAGAGAAAAATCTTCCCAACTCTGACAAGATATGCTGCTTGTCAGCACACTGACTCTGACATGGAAAAATCTTTGGGTTTGGCCTTAAATGCCTGTAAAATGACTAGTTTTAGCAAAAGGAATTCTGGGAGTGTCACTTAATGTTCTCAAGAACCACACTTGTAAGGCTACTATCTACCAAATGTGCCATAAAAGTGTCCAACTGGTGGGCTGGAGGGATGGCCTAGCGGTTAAGAGCGCTGACCGTTCTTGCAGAGGACCCGGGTTCAATCCCCAGCACCCACATGGCGGCTGAGATCCGTCTGTGACTCCATTTCCAGGAGAACTCCAGTTCCAGGGGAATTGAGACCCTCTTCTGACCTCTGCAGCATCGCACGACACGGGTACACAGCCCTGCATGCAGACAATACATTCATACACATAAAAATAAATTAATTAAAAAAAATTTTTAAAAAAGTGTCCAACTGGCTTCTGAAATGTCAGACAAAAAAAAAAAAAGTGTCCAACTGGAAGAAAGAGCCCTCCCCTGCCAGCCACAACCATGGAGCAGGGACGAGAGAAGTGAGGTAACCAGCTGGTGTCTTCCCACACCCTAAGGTCACACTGGTTCAGGGGATGCCAAGCAATAGAAAGAAGCAGCTGCAGATTAGGGCCAGGCAAAAGGAGGGGGGTGACACCACACATCCTGGATGGGACCCAGGAGTCCTTGGGAGCCACCCACAGCCCTGCACAGCAAGTCAGTTTGACAAATGGGCATCATCTAGGGTCAAAGATTCCTCCATGTTGTAGATTATAGCATCCATTTTTGTGAACAAAATTGAGCGCATAGCTTCCTGATCCTGCACAACAGGAAAACACAGAGCTCCTTGTTCAAAAACTATTAAGAATGTTAAGATAGCATCAGCACAGAGGTAAACCAAGCACACAGCCCTCTGACCACATGCCAAGGAAGCCAGCCCTGTCTATGGGGGTTTTATGATCCCGTGTAAGACATTCCCATGGGAGGCTGCCCTAACCTGAAAACAGGTTAGTCATGAACATAACCTCCAGTCTATGAAGGAGAATGGGGAGAGAAAGACAGAAGGCAAGAAGGAGAAGGAGGAGGAGGACGACAGCTAAAGTTCTTCCATTCCATAAAGCATCAGTCAGTGAGCTAAGGCCCATCTATGTGGTACTTATATTCTAGTCTCATGATCAAAACATCTTTCTTCTATTTTCCCCCAAAAGTCTTTCAGAGACTAACCCTAACCCTAACCCTGACCTCACAGCTCAGCAAGCTTACAGTTGGTTCTTCCATGAGTCAACAGAGCCATAGAGTTTAATACTAATTTTTTCTTGGAATTTTTTTTCACATATCATTGCCTCTTAATCTCACTGTCTTACATGAAAAGTCCTTATTTAGATCATCATTCAATAAGTGTTTCTTCAATGTGTGTCCCAGGCTCAGGTCTAGATCTCGATACAAATGATAAGAGACACAATACTGCTGGAGGTCCTATTGTGGGTGACAGATGCTTATTAGTGAGTGACTGCACTAAAAAAGGGGTGGCGTGAGAAAGAAGGGTGGGACAAGGTATTCTAGGCAGAAGAGAAAGAGAGAAGAGGTCAGGAAAGGGAAATGATATTCACATTCTGCTTTGAAATCTCAGTAGGAAGAAAATTCAACATTGTTCCTCCAGAGAGAGAACCCCTGAGAGCTGGGTGGGGGGGCTCCCACAGAGAAGCCTGCTGCCCCCCAGCACCTGGAGCCACCTGCATCAAGTCTTGCCTTGAGAGTCTTATACTTGAATTCTCCTCACAATACTTCAGACTTGGCTCGTCCAGCCCTAACATGAACCTGTTCACATGCTCAATGACAAAGAGCTCATGGCCTTTTGGTATATTCTGATTGCTACAATACTCTTTCTTCTATTGATTGGAAAACTGCCTCCTTGACTTGTGTCAGTTCTATCTTCAAGCCCCACAGAGACTTGAGTGATGAACTAATTCATTCACCAAATGGTCACTATACACATCTTTCCAAGGCCTAGCCAGCATGTTGGATAGTCATTCCCTCTGAGGCTCACAAGTCTGAGGGTAGATTTTGGAGCATAATGAATCAGCAATCAGTCAAGGTGCTTGGAAAAGATGTAGAACCCTAGCCTGTTGCTGTGGGTTAGATGTGTTTAAAGTGCTCCCACAAGGGTTCATGTTTTGACATTTAGTCTCCAATGTAATGTACTAAGAAGGTAGGAACTAGCCACATTCCTCCCAAGTATTGGCCTAGCGTTATAATTAAATTAAACCCGCCTTTAAAACTCCACTTTGTTGGGGCTGGAGAGATAGCCTAGTGGTTAAGAGCACCGACTGCTCTTGCAGAGGACCCGGGTTCGATCCCCAGCACCCACATGGCGGCTAAGAGCCGTCTGTAACTCCAATTCCAGGAGAACTCCAGTTCCAGAGGAATCCGAGACCCTCTTCTGACCTCCGCGGCATTGCACGACACGGGTGCACAAACCTACATGCAGACAGTACATTCATACACATACAAAAATAAATTAAAAAAATATATTAAAAAAAAACAAAACTCCACGTTGTTAAGTGAGTGGTCTTTCCACTGCGACTTTACAACAATTGGAGGATCCACCGAGATATAGAGGTGACCCCGAGGGGGGTACAGTGGAGACCCTCATTATCAAGTCTAACTTTATAGGATCTGGAATGGCAGTGGCCCCTTGGCTGGGCCTCTTGGTCCAACCTCCCCTTTGGCTCAGGGGTCCTCAGCTGCCACTAAACCTGATCCCTGCTCTGCTGGAAAATTTAGAGACTCCCCTGGGGTCCCACCCCACCCAAAGTCACATGAGCCTCTATATCTCCTACTGCAGGTTATAGGAGAAGACATATAAATTGCCCTGTAACTTGCACCTCAATGGCCACATTCCTCCTGAGTTGCGTGTCTGCCTGGTATCATAATTAAATTAAACCCTCCTTTAAAAAAACTCAAAAAATAAAAAGAAGGTAGGAACTTGCCAGGCATTGTGGCACACACCTTTAATCCCAGCACTCAGGAGGCAGAGGCAGGCAGAACTCTGAGAGTTCAAGGCCGGCCTGGTCTATATAGTGAGTTCCAGGCCAGCTGGGGCTACAAGGAGGCCCTGTCTCAAAAGAGACCAAAAAAAAAAAAAAAAAGTATGGACTTAAACAATTATACTGCTTAGAAGGACCTTTGGTAGGTGACTAGGATTATTAGATGATGTCATGAGAACAGAGTCATGATTGAATTACTAGTGGCTTTAGAAGAAGAAGACCAAAAGACTTAGACACACAGGTTCCTGTCTCTTGCCGTGAGCTATCTTGTACCTCCTTGGACCTAACAAGTCATCAATTGGATGTGCCTTCTGACCTTAAACTCCAGAACCAAAAGGCCTTCTTTGCTTTATAACATACCCGGCAGCGGTATTAATGTTATTAGCAACAGAAAATGGACTAACTACTCACCCCAGTCTTGAAAAGCTTTCCATAGGAAGTGATATTTGTCCCAAGTCCTGAAGTAACAGAAGCCTCCCCACCAATACCCCAGGCCCCAAAGGCCAGAGAAGCAGCTTCTACCCATATAGAGAATTTTGCCCTCAAATATGTATGTTTATTTCCAATGAAAAAAATATCAGAAGATACTTCTTGTGGTACCTGATCCCTGTTCTGTCTATGAGATTTGCAGACATTCAGGAGGCTGTGCCGCTAAGAGCTCCCCGGCATGGCGGAGCTTAGAGGGAGCTCTGCTGTCCCTCTGCCTGGATTCAGATGGAAGCCGAATCAAAGCTCATGTGAAGGTTTTTAGCCCGTCTGCCCTTAGGAGGAAGCCACACTGTTTCATGAGGACCCAGACTCATTCAACCTAGTCCAAAGCTCTCTGATTTCCTGGACCACCAGGATTTGATGGTCTTATCCACTATCTCTAGGAAGCAAGTTCATACCTACCTAGCTCAAGTTCTGCCTCTTGAATGACATTTTGACTCTTGACCTAGTGAAGGAGGAATCCAGCCAAGTACGATTTGAAGATGATGAGTCAAAAGCCAGCTCAGAGATCCCTCCCAGACGCTTGTTTCCAACCCAAGCCTGAAGTCAGACTTGGTGCTGCAAAACATGGGTAGTGCCTGACTGACTTCATCTTCACAGCCAACTGCCACAGACCTCCCACCTCGTGATGCCACAGACCCCAGAGACTGACCCAAATTCCTTTGAACTTGGACTTTGGCACAAATGAATTGATTTGAGAGGCTACCTCAAAGTCACTTAGGAAAAAACTTGTTAAGGTGAAAGGAACAGCTAAATATCTTGCCAGAGACAGGCCCTCCCCCAAAACATTGCCCAAATCTCGAGGTCAAGCTTTACTGGGAAATCAAACTCAAGGTCAGTTTTCTTTAAAAGTTAAAATTGTGAGCCGGGCGTGGTGGCGCACGCCTTTAATCCTAGCACTTGGGAGGTAGAGGCAGGAGGATCTTTGTGAGTTCAAGGCCAGCCTGGTCTACAGAGTGAGTTCCAGGACAGCTGGGAAAACAGGAAGACCCCGTCTCAAAAAGACCAAAAAAAAAAAGTTAAAATTGTGGCCACAGCGAACAAAGGACTTTACCTCAAGCAACAGTATCTACTCTGCACCCCTACTTGGTGCAGAGCCCTAAGTAATAATTTTTTTTTTTTAGTCTTCCCTGATAAGAAACAAATAATTTAATGGAGCTAACCCTGTGTTAAGGACTCTCCTCTAGACAGTCTGCTCCTGCAATCTAATGAAGCTTGGCTTCTCCTGTGCTAGGGAAACAAGTCTGCCCAGCCTTGAAGCAATTACCAAGCTCTCCTCCCGTGGGCTTGGTGAACTCCTGCAGAAATGGAGCCCTGGACCCTGACACTCTCCGGCCAGTGGTTAATGACCAAGCCTCCTTACTTCTTTGTTTCCCACTTTACGGTTGAGGCTCAGGATTTTCCTGTGCTGCAAAGAGCCAGAGACTTGCTTTCTTGGTTTATAGACATAGCCACCATGTTCTGAGCCTAGTGCATGCGGGCAGGTCTCATACACACGGGATTAATGGCTAGATCTTTTTATCACATATTTCCAGATCCGAATTTTTCCCAGCACTCACTTCACTTGGGGAATTTACCAACTCTGTGATTATGTCATCTGGGTGGGGCTGGCCAGTACCTCTTCAGCTTTGTGCTCTAGCAAGCCTGCTCATATGAGTGAGTCAGTAGACTGGTCCAGTGCCAGTCCAGCCTCTGCTGAGAACTCATGTGCATCGTGCCCTTAGGAAAAAACCCTGCTGATCCTCAGACCCTCCTACAGTACACTGATCCAGTCTCACTTCCTCTGGGACCTGAGTGGTGGCACTACTTCCCTGTGTAAGCTGACCTGCCTTATTCATCATATGCAAGTCTCAGAACCTCCAGTCATCAAAGGCTCTAAGATCAAGGTAGGTAGTGCTCTCTGAGCACTTAAGCGGTCATTATGTGCTAGCTCCTACACCAGATGCTGAGGTTGCAAAACAATGAGCATGATATATTCCCTGAGGAGCTTATGAAAGCGTGTTCAACCAACAAGAGAGTTGTCATTGTCACACTCATAGATTCAGCAAAATTTATTCCACTTTGTGCTTAAGGTACTGAGCTAAAGCCACTCAATAGCAGGTACTCAAGGTTTGTTGAGGACTTAGAATGATCTAGGCACTGTGCCAAGTACTTGGCTTGATATTGTTTAATCTTTGAAGATATTTTGCAAATAAAGAGACTGAGGTAGTAGTGTGTAAAGATAAGTGGCCCCTGGGGACACAGAGAGGCTCAGTGGTTAAAAGTCCTTGCTAAATAAGCATGAGGACCAGAGTTTGGATCTTAGTACCCGTATCAGAAGTCAGGTATGGTCCCATACAGGCCTGTAATCCCAGCCCTGAGGAAGCAGAGGCAGGAGGATCTCTGGGTGTTACTGGTTGCCAGCCTAGCTAAAAGCATGAGCTCTAGGTTGAGTGAGAGACCCTGCCTCAAAGGAATAAGGTGGAGAGTGATAGAGGAAGATACCCCACAACAGATACATTCCTCTGACCTCTGTGCCCACATGTGCTCAGAAACACACACACACACACATACATCATACACATATAAACCTCTCTCACACATACAGTTGGCCCAAGAATGCCCAGGTAGTGATAGAGCAGGGCTTCTGATGGTGAGCCTGGGTTTTCCTGCTAACCCACATTACCTGTGCTGCAAGAGAAGATGGCATAGTGTGATGGGGGCATATGATGACAGGGGGAGGAAGACACCACCGCCACCCCTGCTTCTGCTCCACTCTTCTGCATTTTGCTTGAGACTCCCAGCAAAGTCCACGAACTGGATCTCTTCCATCACCAGCTGAAGAAGAGAGGGATACACATGGCAGGGTCTGTGCCCTTGGCCGCTGCCATCTCATGCCTCAGCACCCGCTCATGGTCATGCTGTGCATTCTGAATTCTCTTTGTTCACTGCTGAGATGGTTCCCCAGTTGGTCACTATGTCATTGAAAGGAGTCAGACTGTATCAGCTTGGGACAAAACCCCTAGGTTACTGAGCCTGGTTGGCACGTTTCCCCTTTGAGCATTTTATCTTTATTCTTTCCCACTTGGCAGGTAGCTGACAATATATTCTCTAACTCCCACCATTGTTTATAAAGTCAAGACTTTGAACAGTTTTTTCCCTGCACAGTTAAACCCACCTCAGAGAACCCAGCCTCGTGTTATCTTGTGGGTTTAATGTGAGCCTCCATTTGGCCTGTGAGGCTACACACCCTTGGAAGAAATCTGCAGTCGCAAGACCTGCAGAATATAAAAACCAAGTTCTCCCCAGACTTAAGTCTTACACTTCTTATTTTCTATCAAAGTCAAATTTAGGTTTTATTTCTAAGTTCTCACAATAAGACAGAAAAGAGTCACTTTAGAAGATTCCAATCTATCAACCTATAGTTTATTTTCAGAATTTGTAATTTTGACTTATGTGTGGAGGGTACATATTTTGGAATAATATAAAATTTAAAAAATTATTTAAAAAAAAGGAAGGAAGCCGTGTAGATCTTCCCATTTACAGAGTCTGCCTGGGTTTGTTATCACATATCCGAGTCTTCCATATTTGTCCATTACTGAAGAGTGTTTATTTTACAAGTGATTTTTTTTTTTAGCACTCATATAAATACACTATTATACTGTCAGAGTCCCATTTAAAACTTCTCTACCACTAAAATGGCAAATGTGCTCCTGCATTCCTGGGAGGTGCTTCTAGAAGGTTTTCATTGTTTATGCAATGGTCAGATAAGTTCTGGATAAAATGGAATCAATCATTGACAAGAAGTAGCTTCTTGTAATGTTTAGTTCTTACCTTTTCAGGACTGAAGGGGAAAACTCCAAATAGCAGTTGAAGAGCAGAGTTAACACAGCCACAGAAGCCAGGGGCCCACTTCATCAGCCCCCAGAACTGCACTTTGAGACTGCAACTTCTGACATGAAAAATATGGACTAGTCATGTCAAGCTTCTAACCAAGAAACCAAATCTTTTCCCATCTTCTCTGACACTTGAAGCTCAGCCTACAGTGTTACAGCTGAGCATACCCAGCCACTCAGGTAGTTGGCCCTTAGCCCTGGAAATGCATTGCTGCTGCCTGTCCAGGATCTCCAGCACCATTTCCACAGAAATCTTGTTGGGTTGAGCACATTGTTAATTTTTTTTTATTTTATTTTTTATGTGGATGAATGTACTGTCTGCATGCAGGTCTGTGCACCTGTGTTGTGCAATGATGCAGAGTTCAGAAGAGGGTGTCGGACTCCCCTGGAACTGGAGTTAAAGATGGTTTTCAGCCACCATGTGGGTGCTGGGGATCGAACCCAGGTCCTCTGCAAGAGCAGTCGGTGCTCTTAACTGCTAGGCCATCTCTTCAGCCCCACATTGTTAATTTTTGCTAGAGTTAGAGTACAGAAAAGGTCTTTTATCCATTAGTATCATCAGTGTACAAAGCCTGGCCTTAATGGAGAGTTAACTTAAGCTGGAGATATAGCTCAATAGTAGAGTACATGCTTATAATATGTGAGGTCCTGAGTTCAATAATCTCAATAATAATAATAATAATAATAATAATAATAATAATAGGGCTGGAAAGATAGTTGTCATTAAAGTGTTTTCTATGCAAACATGAGGACTTATCCAATTGCCAGAACCATATGTGGTGGCATATGTCTTAATCCCAACATTGGGGAAATGGAAAAGAAGTGAATTCCTGGGACTCTCTAACCAGCCAGCCTAGCCTGCTTGGTAAATTCCAGGCCAGTGAGAGACCCTGCTTCAAAAAACAAAGTAGGCAGTGCCTGAGAAATGACACCTGAGGTTGATCTCTGGGCTCCGCATGCACCCTCATATGTATGCATGAACATGCACATGTCATAAACACATACTCGGAACAAAAGGGGAAAAAAAACAATAACTTGAAAACTTTCTTAACATCTCTGGACTCAAGAGCCCTATACCATCCAGCCACTCTTTCTCTCGTCTTCCTTACATTCTCCAAGGAGCTGTTCCAAACCTTGGTCATTGGCCTTCAGGAGTTGGTGCTGCCTAAATTTTTGTCCTTGCTTTAGTAATGATTCATTCAACTACGCACTGAGGTCCTGGTACATGTCAAGCATCCTACTGGGTATCGGGTACACTGTGATGAACAAGCAGACAAGCTTCTGATCTAGTTTACAGTCTCCTCTCCTCTCATCTGGACGATCACATTCCTTCTCCAAGGCTTCCGTTCGCACCGCTACCCTAACCCCTCTGCCCTCAGTGTCTTGGAAATCTATCCAGTTGGGCCAATGTCACTTAAGTATCCTAACTTGTGGTTGGAAAATGAGGGAAACGATCTTTATGTAAAGAGGATGGTAGAAAACTATAGTTATAACTCTTATTCCTGAGGGCCTTCATTCCAGGGACATTAAGTGGTCCTAGGAGAACCCATCATGGTAGAACCCTCCAGAATCACCACTTTCCTTTCTCACCTGGCTACCTGAGGCTATTTCTTCCCTTGAATATCTACTTGACTAAAGTCAAGCTAGAACACATAGCAAAATCTTACTGAAGTTTCTAAGAGAAAAGAAAAAAATTAATTATCCACTAGGTATGAAAATTAATTATCCACCAGGTATAACCTGCAGGTAGTTATTGAACGTGGCTTCTTCTAGAGTCCATGGGGCTGGATGGGCCTGGCCATGTACATCAGAAGTGGCCACTGTCTCCTGTATTAGTTGCTTTTCTTGTCGTTGTGACCAAATATTTGACAAGAAGCAACTGAAGGAGGGTTGCCTTTGCTTCATGGCTTGAGGGAACAGTCCATCACGGCAGGTATGGTGGCAGGAGGCCATCCGGCTATGGAAGACTTCTCATACCTGGGCTGGTCAGAATGCAGAGAGAAACAAATGCCAGAGTTCAGCTCAGTTTTACATTTTTATTCAGTTTGGATCCAGTGCCTGGGATGATGCCTCCCACGTCAAGGATGGGTCTTTCCTCTTCAGTTAATCCTCTCTGGAAAAAGACACTCGGGAAGGTGTGAGCCCTAGTAATCCAATCAAATTAACAATCAAAATTAGCCATCGGACCTCCATAGATCCACTCAGCAGCCAACAATACCTTCCACACATCTAGAATGGATCCTTAGAGGGGAGAAGCCCCACTTTCCCTGCTACCTAACATCCACTTTCCAAGATCACAGTACCTGTCCTAAGATTGGCTTCTTCTTAGGAATGTTGACCTGGTGAAGAGACACTTTCCTTATTTATAAAGATTTGGGCCTTTCTATATGACCTGAAGATAGAATTATAGTCAGTGCAGACATCATCTGTGGGAGAGGAGGCTAAGAGGAATAGGATCATTTCCAAAGACATCCAGTTCTCAGCATTTAAGAAACCAAACTCAGTCTGTTCCTCTGATATCCTTCACTCAACTCATATCTTTTTTTTTGGTCTTTTCGAGACATGGTATCCCTGAAGCCCCAGCTGTCCTGGAACTCACTCTGTAGACCAGGCTGGCCTTGAACTCACATAGATCCGCCTGCCTCCCGAGTGCTAGGATTAAAGGTGTGTGCCACCATGCCTGGCTTCAACTCATATCTTAAGGACATTGACATCCTCAGAGTTACCCAGGCCTGGATCCTGAAGGTCACCATGGTGCCTCCCACTAATCTTCCCATAGCTTATACTTCCTGTGTCCATTGTGCTCCATCCTCCTCATGTCCAGGCTTTCATCTCTACCTGACCAGAGCCAAGTCTCTTCCTCATGATCTCTCTCTCTCTCTGTCTCTGTCTCTGTCTCTGTCTCTCTCTCTCTCTCTCTCTCTCTCTCTCGTGTGTGTGTGCGCGCACACACACACACATACACACACACACATACACACACACACACACACACACACACACACATACACACACTCCACTCATCCATCCTGACACTCCAGTCAGCCTTATCCTTCTCAAATTATAATCTCACCACAGATTGTTGTCCTGCAGCTGGACTCTCTAAGAATGTTGTGACCATGAGCAAGTTTCTTACTTTCTCTATGGCTCAATTTCCCCATCAGTGAAACAAGAACAATGGACTCACCTTGAAGTTGTTGCAGAGATTGTAGTGACTGTTACTAAAAAGGCTCCCAATGAGTTTACCTCTTGGTATATGTGCCTTGTATATAATCCACTCCTACTACATCAGGGCTGGAGCCAGCAGCTTGCTTCTAATAAATAGAACACAGCAAAAGTGATGGGTTATCACATCCATGATCAGGTTGCTAAAGGTTGTGACTTCTATGTTGCCTACATTCTGTCATTCATATTTCATATTCATTTATTCTTTCCTCTGTCCTCTCTTTCTCTCTCTCTCTCTCTCTCTCTCTCTCTCTCTCTCTTTCTCTCTCTCTCTACTTACTTGCTTACTCTAATGAAGCTAGCTGTCATGCTAGTTTGTTCTCTGGAGAAGCCCCCATGGCAAGGAACCTTAGTTCCTTAGGAACCTAAGTCCTAAGTGGCTTTAGCCAGTAAAACACATCAGTGAGCTTGGGAGTGAATCCCTCCCAAGGGAGGCCTTGATGTAAATCCAACCCTGACCAACCTGATTTCTGCCTTGTGAGAAACCCTGACCCTGAAGACACAGCTAAACTGGGCCTGAATTCCTGATTTGCAGAAAGCGTGAAGCAATAAATGGTCTTCTAAGTCACTGAGTTTTGTCATAATTTGCAATGCAACCATTGATGTTAATATAAGAATTGAATAAAAATCACAAAACAAGGGGCTTAGTCAATGAATCCTGGATAATACTATCATTGTTTGTTTAGATATACTACTGGACTAAAGATTCTACGGGAGGACAGGTAAGGCCTATTTATCTACTGTCTGCCATACTACTGGCATAGTGCTTAGCCCAGAATCTTTCAGCTAGTAACAAATCTGTTGACTAAAGGAATAAACAAGACGGGCTGGGGATGTAGCTCAATTGGTAGAATGATTGCTTAGGGGCCTTGGGTTCAAGCACTGCATAAATGGCATGGTGATGCACACATGCCTATAATCCTGGGACTCAGGAGGTAGAGGAAGGAGGATCAGAAATTCAAGGTGATCATCTGCCTATTTAGCAAGTTTGAGGCTACTCTGGGCTGCATGAGACCCTATGTCAAGGAAAAAGAAGAATAAACAGAAAAAGATGAATTGAGCTTTCTAGACTCTTATCTCCTAGGCTGCAAAAGGGGGTTGCTGCGAGTTGGGAGCAGCCGAGGACCTAAGTTCTCCCGACGGATCAAGGAATGTGCTGAGAACCCAGGAAGCTGGGGTACAAGGTGCCACCATTGATCACTGCCTCTCATGAGCCCATCGTGTGTTTCCAAGGAACACAGTTATTGCAAGGCTAGCCCATGTGTCTATACCACATTCCTGGAAGACACAGAGAAAACAATGACACCATCGTCAACTGCCTTCTCCTCTGGCCTAGCAGATATATCCTGAGCTCTGGGTGGGAGAGAAGAGTAGAGGCTGTGTTTTTCTTGGCTGGGTACATCATTTTTCTTGAAAAACTATAAGCCAGAGGTACTAAATGTAGTTCTCACTCCAAAGAGGCTAAGTCTTATAGTAACAAAAAGAAGCTGTGTGCATCATTAACATGTCCGTGCCTCAGGTGCCCACCTCAGGTGCTTAACTTCAACATCTCCTCCATTTACATTACCCCCTCCTGCTTTAAGACCCACATCACATGCTTTTTCCTCCATGTCATCTTTCCCAACGTACATGGCGAATGTAGGCACCTCTCGTGCTAGGCCCACAGAAGTGTATTCCTGCCCGCCTGAGCCTCACAGCTCTGACTTACCTCCTGAAGGGCAAGAGTAGTATCTTGTTGCTTTTATATCCCCCATTTCATCAGAGCTAACAAACTAGGTGTTGAAGTGGAATGAGGTGCAAGAGTTCTGTTTCTCTCTGTACTCCCTGGACTAAGGAAATTTTGAAGGACACATCAGAAGTCTGGAGAATTTGATCTACTTTAATATGGAAACGGCCTCCCCATTCTACCTCAAAAAGCATATTCTCATTACTCTAAGCAACTCCTCAGCTCCCCAAGCCAGCAGCACTGTTGTCATTTAGGACCTTATTAGAAATTCATTCTCAGGGCCGGCTGTGGTGACTCATGCCTTTAATCCCAGCACTTGGGAGGCAGAGGTAGATCTCTGTGAGTTCAAGGCCAGCCTGGTCTACATAGCAAGCTCCAGGCTAGCTGGGACTACAGGGAGACACTGTCAAGAAAAAGAGAAAAGAAAGAAAGAAAGAAAGAAAGAAAGAAAGAAAGAAAGAAAGAAAGAAAGAAAGAAAGAAAGAAAGAAAAGAAAAGAAAAGAGAGAAAGAAAGAAAGAGAGAGAGAAAGAAAGAGAAAGAAGAAAAGAAAGAAATTCATTCTCAAACCCCAAACCAGAAAGAAAGAAAGAAAGAAAGAAAGAAAGAAAGAAAGAAAGAAAGAAAGAAAGAAAGAAAGAAAGAAAGAAAGAGAAAGAAGAAAAGAGAGAAAGAAATTCATTCTTAAACCCCAAACCAGTCCTGCTGGATCGGAATCTCTGGGGCTGCCAGCAGCAGCAATGTGGTTCTAACCAGCTCTCCATATGATTCCCATCACACTTAAGTTTTAAAAACTCCATTTGAAGTCTACTACAACACATGTGAAAAAGGCCTTAGAATCCAGACTGATTTAAGATTATGATTAAAGGAGAGCTCAAGACAATGCCCTTTGCTGTAAAATGCCCAAGATCAATGAAACTCTCCCACTATTTTCCACAAAACAGTTCAACAGGCAATTAAATGAACTCAACACATTTATTTCAAATGTGCAAAATGAATTTTCATATCCTAAGAATAACACCAGATGTTTTGCCTCTTTTTCCTAATTGATTTTCCAGCCTTCAGCAATTCATCTTTATATTTTCCATTCAGGTCCTAATGCAGCAAAAAGAGTATGTTCCGGCAGGATTATTATAATAAATGCCATGCATTTTAAACAAGCATAATTCGGGCTGACATGCATCATCTGGGTGTTGCTCTTCCCCCAAAACATGGAAAACCACTTTAGGTACCAGGCAGATCTGGGCTGGCAGTAAAGCCAAGACAGGCATTTTCAGGAGCGGCTCCAGGCTCTCCACTGGCTGGCTGCAGAGCTGAGTTCTGGGCATTCAGCCCAAGCCTGAGCGCTTGCCCAGCAGAGTCCTGCACTCCCTGGTACTGGAGGATTGACTTGCTCGGAAATCTGCAAGTAAACACTCTCTTTTTCAATGGGAAGATTTGTCTCTAAACTGAAAAAGAAAGACTGTGGGATGGGGGTGAATGGCGCCTAAGTGAGAGGACTCCGTGAGGGAGGACCGAGCAGCTGCTCAAAGAAACCAACCCCCTGGATGGACCCAGCCCTTGCACTCCTGGGGGAGCCCAAACAATCCCCCACTGTGGGCCAGTGCCTAGGCCTTTAGCCCAGCAGAGCTGGAGGCCTGGTTCTTGCGTATTTAAGTGGGTGAAAGGTCACCACAGACCAGTTTTTTTTTTTTTTTTTTGCACTCACAAAAGCTCCTCAGAGACTGAGGGAAGACAGGGAAAACAGCCGCCTCAGCTTTGAAGCAAACTTCAAAGAAGACTAACCCAGCCTGGGCCCTGGTGGAGTAGGAGGAGGGCAGAGCGAGGCCCAAAGTGGTAGAAACCCAGAAAGCACTGATCCCAAACAAAAACACACTTCTTTTTTTTAAAATTTTTTTTATTAATTTTATTTATTTCTGTATGTGTATGAATGTACTGTCTGCATGCAAGTCTGTGCACCCGTGTCGTGCAACGCCGCGGAGTTCAGAAGAGGGTCTCGGATTCCCCTGGAACTGGAGTTCTCCTGGAATTGGAGTTACAGACGGTTCTCAGCCGCCATGTGGGTGCTGGGGATCGAACCCGGGTCCTCTGTAAGAGCGGCGCTCTTAACCGCTAGGCTATCTCTCCAGCCCAGCAGTCAGCGCTCTTAACCGCTAGGCCATCTCTCCAGCCCCAAAAACACACTTCTTAGGTAGGTGGGGAGGTTGGCACCCTTCCCTGGAAGCTTCTGGGAGCTGGCAGGTCTGAGCCCTCCTGTCCAGAGCAGGATCTGAATGTGGTCTTCAAGTACACAGCAGCCTGTGTAGCTCTGAGTACCACTGCAGAAGGCAGCCTGTTTGAAATCAGAGGGCCTCAACATGGAATCTCAAAATGGGGCTGCTCCAACTTTAAATAACTACTAGTCAAGCACACCCAGCCTTCCATCTTACCAGCTCCTCCTTTCAACTCCCTCACCCATTCCCACTCAAGAGCTCCAGACGTGTCACATTCCCCTCCCCAAAGATACCAGCCTAGATGTCTCAGGGCTTTGTCTATTCCCCAAATCCCAAGTAAACAGCCTGACCCACCCATGTGATTAAAAAAAACACATTATCTACACTTAATAAGCACAAATGACAACTTTTTTCATGCTCAAATATGAAGCAAAGCTCTACAATTGTTTTTAAGACATACAATGAGGTCAAACCAAGACTTTCTGCCTCACCTAATGGGACTAAGCACGCATTCATCTTCCTCTGGGAATGACAGGAAAAAACTGGGTCTCTCTGGGTCACCAACCTCTTGAAATGCAAGGATCATTGGTATTTACTCTAGGGAACCAGGTCCTGCTGCTAGAAAGGGTCTCACCACAAATTCTTTCCTTGCCCCAAATTCAGTTTTTTTTTTTTTTTAACACACTATTAAGCCACGGGAACCATTTATAAATGTCATCATAATCTTTTAATATTTTACATAAAAAAACTGTATACACAGCGTATAGAATTTTATGTAAACATCATAAGCTCATCACTTTGTCATTTGTCAGTTTATTTAAAAAAAAAAAAACAGACAACAATTTAGTAGAAGTACCACTGGGCTGGGAAGGAGAGAGAGGAAATGGAAAAGGCTTTTCTCTGTACATAGATGCAGAGAAAATTTCACACAGCTGAAGAGACTACCTTGTGAAAAAGTTTTAAATAGATCCCAATACTTGTTACCTTCCTTTATCAAAACAGTGTGTGCATAACTCACACACAAACGGAAAAAAAAAACAAACCACCAAACAGTGTTGTCACTTTCTTTTCAAGAAAACAAAGCAGAAATTAGTGGGGTATTTTTCATCTCCTTACTTTAAAGTCATCATTTAAAAAAAAAAAAAAAAACCAACAACACCAGAAGTAGATGAGGTTACAGCATACAAGTGTGGTCCAAATGCTGTCTTATGCAAACGACAAGTGCATGGAGTGTCTAAATGAAATAATTGTGCAAAGGATTCTTTCAACAACAACAACAAAAGCTTCAGGCTTTAAATAAATCCAATAACAGTTTCTTGGACTGAACAATTTTCACTTGTAGGACAGGCACAAAGTTCGTGTATGGCAAAATGACCCCCTCCCCCACACCCCACCCCACCCCCGCAGCACACCCTCCCTCCTCCTGCCTGGAGCTGTAATAGGGTTTGCTGGGGGTCGCCTTCAGGAGACTATCTGCAAGCAGCTTCCTCTCAACCTTAAGTCAGTTGAAAATTCTTCCCCAGAGGGTGGAAAGATGGCCAAGTCCAGTTCATGGTTGGATGGGTGGGCGCCTGACCCAGTGTGGGAAAGGAGTTTCTGTAGCGCCCTGGTTACTCCACTCACCACCATCATTAAATAACACCATCTGCCTCCGAAAATAAAATTATATCTATATTTATGTAACACCCCCCATCCTCCCCAGACCTCCCCTCCCATAGTTCAGGGGTCTATGTTACAGACAAGGGCCAGCACTGAATCGCTAGTAACGAGCGAACATCTGAGGGGGGCGCGCCCACACTCCGAGCTCTGCCCCTAGGGATACCAGAGGCGGGGGTGAGGCAAAAGTGGGGGCTGGGGAGAGTCGTACAGACACACAACCACACTTTGAGGCCTGGCTCTTCAGAAAAGGATGCTCAGGGACCCCTTGGCACTCAGCAGGATGCCCAGGCCTGTGCCACACAGCTGGACGCACACAGACACTGGGAGGGGGCGTTCGGTGCCCACGCTAATTCTCAGCGTCACCAGCCAAAGCCGCCAGCAGACGCCAGGCAAGTCCAGTGGGGTCCTCGGGGACATGGATCTCCCCTTCTCCCGGCTCGTGGAGGACTAGGCCAGAGAGGGGGAGCCGCGCTGGCAGGGGCGGGAGGCAGGGCGCGGCCCTCATAGCACCTTGCAGCAGTTGATGCAGCCGTTCTGGGAGCCGTAGCGCTTCTGCAGCGCGGCGCGGGTGGCCGTCTCGAAGACCTCGCGCACGCCCTCCTTGGTCTTGGCGGAGCACTCGAGGTAGTCATAGGCTTGGATGCGCACCGCCATGGCGCGGCCGTCATCAGTGCGCACTGGTTCTTGCTTCATGCGGGCCAGCTCCGTGCGGACGTGCTCGTCGCTGCGCAGGTCTTTCTTGTTGGCCACCAGGATGATGGGGACATTGGGGCAGAAGTGCTTCACCTCGGGCACCCACTTCTCGGGGATGTTCTCCAGTGAGTCCGGACTGTCCACCGAGAAGCACATGAGGATGACGTCGGTGTCTGGGTAGGAAAGCGGCCGCAGGCGATCGTAGTCCTCCTGGCCCGCCGTGTCCCACAGCGCTAGCTCCACCTGCTTGCCGTCCACCTCGATGTCGGCCACATAGTTCTCGAAGACGGTGGGCACGTACACTTCGGGGAACTCGTCCTTACTGAACACGATCAGCAGGCACGTCTTGCCACACGCGCCGTCGCCCACCACCACCAGCTTCTTGCGAATGGCCGCCA
This sequence comes from Rhizomys pruinosus, assembly GCA_009823505.1. NCBI lineage: Eukaryota > Metazoa > Chordata > Mammalia > Rodentia > Spalacidae > Rhizomys > Rhizomys pruinosus. The sequence continues at coordinate 2,661,884 of VZQC01010439.1, forward strand.
TGAGCCGGCCGGGCCCGGGCAGCAGGAGGGGCCCCGCGAACGCCTCGCCGCCGTCCCGCTCGCCGCTCACCGCTCGCAGATCACCGCTCTCCTACCGCCACGCGCTGCGGTCGAGGGTCGCTAGCTGCACCCGGCGCCCGCAGCGGCGCGTTCTCTCGGGGCGCTCCAGCGGGGGCGCGGGGGCATAGGGCGCGCCGAGCGTCTAGCCGCGCTGCTCCCGGGCGGTGGCCGCCGTCCTCGCCCCGACTTGGGCTGCGTGGCTTTGTGAGAAGCGATGGGTGGCTGGAGCTGCGCACTCGGCCGCGCTTCTCTCTAGGCCTGGGGTACCGGGGAGCTGACGACTACACACGGACTGCGGTGGCAGATGCGGGCTGCGGCCCTAGCGCCTGCTATTTAAAGAGTCCGGCCACTTTCTTAATATAGCCGTCCAATGGGAAGCGAGCCGGCTGAGCTCATCGCTGCGGAGCTTGGCTCCGATTGGCTGCCCGCTGCAGCCCGAAGGCGGGGCCGGGCGAGCTTGATTGACAGCCCAGGCCGCCGGGCAGGGAGAGGCGGTGACGGAGGAGTCTGCGCTGGGGCCGGCCCCGCCGGGCTCTGTGGTCGCCGGGTCCCCGCCTTCGCCTGAGCGCGAAGCGTTGGAGCGGGCTCCCTGGAGCCCACTGGGTCTGGAGCGAGCAGCTCCGGGACGATCGGTACTTTGCGGGACGTCGGCGATTCCCTCGGCTTCCGAATTGCTGGGCTTTAGTGCAAACTCGCGGCGGGCGAACAAGCGTGGGGGAGGGGTGGTGTCTTGACTTGGTTTTGTTTTTAAATAAACTGACAACCATACACTTTTGTTTCCTAGGCAAAGGGTTTTTTGTTTTGTTTCGTTTCATTCGTTTCCTTTCTTTAAGAAGCAGATCCCTACTCTGACCTGACAACCCCCCACCCCCGGGGGCAGCCTTAGGTTTACACTCCCAGTGAGAGTCTGACCATAAATTGGGTGGTCCTGGGTGAGCCTCTTCCAAGCTCTGGTCTTCAAGGTTTCCACTTGGGTCTCCAGGTAAAGACAGGGAAAGAGCACTGAGTTACCCAGCCTTGGGACAATGGAAAGGGAAGGTACTGGCCTGTCCACTTTGAGGAAGTCATCCAGATAGGGAGGCGGCCTCCACCCAGCTCCATGAGATTACAGCTGATTCTGGTCCTTAACCCTGAAGACCCACCTACCCCAACTCTCAAAGAGCAGGTGAAAGGCTTGAAGCCACAACAGAGGGAGGCAGACATTGAGGGAACGCCAGTGTGCAGCTGGTGCTAGACCTCTAGTCTCCTTATATACACCAGGCCTTAATTCATTCTCCACTACCACCCTGTCCTGCAGGGGATGACACCTATCTCCTGTCTCAGAAGATCTAAGTCAGCCCATTGTAAGGGAGAGAAGGGGTAGGAAGGGACAGCGGATGTCAGGGAGGGTGCCCCCCCCCAAGAAACTGCTTGAGAAAAGCCAAGGGGATGGCTAGGCCAAGGAACCAGCTAAACAGGGGTGACATCCAGTGTTGAAGAAATGATGGCTCTGTCTGTCTGTCTCTCTCTGGTCTGTGAGTTGTTTGGCTTTGAGGATTTCATCTCCCCCTAGTACTATGGCCCTTTCTGGGGGTAGTGGGCCTGTCCGCCCACGGTCCCAGGAGTTTGAAGTCACCATGAGCAACAGAAAGAGGAGGGGGAAGGAAGGAGATGGGGAGAGAGAGAGAGAGAGAGAGAGAGAGAGAGAGAGAGAGAGAGAGAGAGAGAGAGAGAAAGGAAGAGGAGGAAAAGAAGGAAAAGAAGGAGGAGAAGGAGAAGGAAGAGGAGGAGGATAAATGACTGTAAAGTTAGCCCAAGTTCTCAAAGGCTCATTTGAAACTTTCTTGGGGATTTTACCTCTGCTGTAAGCAATCTGACCAAACTCATCCAATCCACTCAACAAGTGTTTTAACATATAATTCAAATGTGAAGAAGGTCTCTATGTGGCTATACAGATAAGATCAGGTCAAATAAGACATTAGGTGCCACTAACCCCATTCGAGGAACATCATATTCAGACACCAGGAGAACTGGTCTTCCTTTGCCCTGAATTAGACCAGCCTTTGTTTTGTTTTGCATGGCTTTTGTTTGTCAGACCTAAGGAACTGTTGGTAGCCAAATAGTTTTGTTGGTCTTTGGTTTAGGATTTCAATCTGGATTTTTTTTTTTCCCATTAGGAAAAAAGAAAATCTTATCTACAACATATTTTTCTCCTTTTAGTCAAAACTTTTTATGGCTGTGTTGTTAAACATTGCTTTCCTCTGTCTTAATATAGCTTGGGAATCTTGCCTATGTCCTGAAGTTTCAAATATTAAGAAAATACAAAACAATTAGAGCTTTGAACCATGTGTGTGTGTGTGTGTGTGTGTGTGTGTGTGTGTATTTTAAAAACAAATACAAAGAGCCAGGAAGAGGCATTAAGTTCACTCATTTCCTGACTTACAGACATATGGGGGTTCCAAGCTCAAGTCTCCATGCTGAAATATTTGCTAAAAATATGAAATGAGCAAATAGGCCAAAATAAACAAATGGAAAACTCACATTCTGTGGCAGCTTCTTTCTTGGTATTCTTTTTGTTTTCACCCTCAACACTTTAGTCCCGAAAAGACTGGCTGCTTCAACGAACATATTGATCATACATAAACTTTTCTAAACTAGGAGATGTGTTGCACAATCGCTCTCACCTCCTTCCCGCCCCTCATAATGCGCTTCCTCTGAGAGGCCATGAACACCATTAATTCTCTCATTTCGAAAATGATACCATGTAGACTCCTTTCAAGATGATCACAATCACATGTACGTATCAGTGCGAAAGGAAAAATCATCTTTCAGACAAAAGGAGATGAATCCATTTCTAGTCTACAATTGAATTTATTTGCCCTTTGTTTGGTTTTTAGTGGGGTGGGTTTTTGTTGTTTTGTTTTGTTTTTGACCCAGTGTCTCCTGAGAATCACACCCACTCCTCCAAGACCAGACCAGACTGGAATTTTCCTAGATTTTAGTGCCACCTGGTGGCACTCCCTATAACTTTTTTTTCTTTAAAAAACTAAATTATGAAAAACTCTTAAAAACTGGCATTTTGTAAATACTTTTATTTTAAAAATCTTCCAAAAGATATAAAATTATAAAAATTCACACATTAGATTCTTTTTAAAAATTCGTATTTTATGTGTATGAGTATTTTGCCTGCACGGTGGTCCATGCCTGTATTCCCAGCACTGGGGGGGGAGGTAGGTAGAAGCAGAGGATGAGGAGGTCACGGTCATCCTTGGTGACATGGCAATTTTGTGGCCAGCCTAGGATATGTGAGACTGTCCATAAAAGAAGATGGGACACGAGCTGGCTCAGCTGGTAAGGACGTTCTCCATCAAACCTGGAGACCTGAGTTTGATCTCTGAGCCCCTCATGGCAAAGGAGAGAACCAGCTCCCAAAAGTTGTCTTCTGACAACACACACATAAATAAGTAAATAGATGTTTAAAAAGTTTTTTTAAAGAATATCAATGTTTGCCGGGCATGGAGGCACACACCTTTAATCCTAGCACTCGGGAGGCAGAGGCAGGCGGATCTTTGTGAGTTCAAGGCCAGCTTGGTCTACAGAGTGAGTTCCAGGCCAGCTGGGGCTACATGGAGACCTTGTCTTGAAAAGACCACAAAAAAAAAAAAAAGAATATCAATGTTCAATTTTTTCCTTGATTTTATTTCATTTTTTTAAAGAATATCAATGTTCAATTTTTAAAAGGGGTAAGAAATGGAAAAGAAAAACCCCTAATATTTAATGTGGGTATGTTTGTAAAAAGGGTATGTGCATCTACTTTTCAATTGGAAATTTGATGAACTCTAAACTTGGACTATTTTCAACAAATATTTAGCAACCAAAATTGGTTAATAAACACTGGGCTCTAAAAACTTAGATGAAAAAACATGCAAGACAGTTCATTAACAATTTTTCTGTAAATTACACGTGAAATGGTACTATTTTGGAGGAGAGATAATATTAAAAACAGGAGATTTTATGTTAAATATATTTAGGCATATTATGCAAATTATTTTTTTTCTTTTTACCACTTTTTTTTTGGTCTTTTCAAGACAGGGTCTCCTTGTAGCCCCAGCTGTCCTGGAACTCGCTCTGTAGACCAGGCTGGCCTTGAACTCACAAAGATCCACCTGCCTCTGCCTCCCAAGTGCTAGGATTAAAGGCATGCACCACCATGCCCGGCCCTTTTTACCATTTTTAATATGATGGCTAGAAAAATGTAAAAGTCAAAAACCTTGGTGTCAAGTTAAGTGTGGATGGGGGGAGGAGATTGGAGTACCAGGACCCTCTGAATCTTGCAGGGCGGGCACAAATGGGGTCACTTGGGGAGCTGGCAGAGGCTCCTGAGGGGGTAAAAAGCCAAAAACCTTGGTTAATCTGGGCTAACTGTGTGGCCTTAAGCATCCAAAAGGAAAGTACAACCAGAAATAAATAAGGAGTAAGACCAGAGAAACTGTACTACAGACATAAAACTTGAGATCTTAGTAAAAAGACAACAAGAAAAAAGAGAGAGCACTGTTGTTTGACCTGTCTTCAATTCTTACTGGCAGGTGCATCTACTCTGTGGCTGCTACTGCTTTTGGCACTCCTCAAAGACATGAGACACAGCTTTTTAACCTTCCAATATGGACTGAAGACTCATGTCTCTCCAAGAATCCTCTAAATCTTCAATGCCAGATGGGGACTACTGAGATACCCAGCTTGTGGACTAAGCAGCTAAGGGGATTTCATCCTCGTCAGAGTATAGGCTGCTATTGTTGGACTACCTGGGCTGTATCATGGAGGCCAGTACAGGGGGCTCAAGACAGGATATGTGCTTACTGGACTTCATTTGGGGGACCATGGGAGGGAAAGACCCCAATGTGGAGCACAAGTGCAGGATTGATGGTTGTTTGGGCTTGCCAAGGAGGAACCTTCAAGCACTTTCTTAAGGAAGACGTAACATCTTTTAGGAAGAAAAAAAAAAAATCCTCCAATTCAAGTGGTATGTGTATGTATGTATGTGTATATGTATAAATTTATGTATATATACAACTATGTATATATAACTATGTATATATGTTGAAGCAATACAAGTTAGAGAGAACAACAACAACAAAAGAACTGTAAAAAAAAACTCTGGAAAGACTCAGAAAAAGATGCAGGACATGTGTGGCAGAGTGCAGGGACTCAGGTGGGGTGAGGGGCATGGAAAGGGAAGTGACTCTAAATTCAGTTGAGAAATGATGTATGACTTATGGAAAAACTTTAATAACAATAAAAAAATTAAAAGAAAAGAAAAAAACAAAACTAGAAAAAATTTTTACTTGCCCTTAATAAAGACAAATAAACTACAGATGAAAACTACTCAAAAAAAAAAAGAAAATAACCAGGCCTGGTGGCACATGCCTTTAATCCTAGCACTTGGGAGGCAGAGGCAGGCGGATCTTTGTGAGTTCAAGGCCAGCCTGGTCTACAGATTGATTTCCAGGATAGCCAGAGCCATAGGGCTGTCTCAAAAAGACCAAAAAAAAAAAGGAAGAAAGAAAGAAAATGTAAAAGTCTACATGTGTTCTGCATTATATTCATATTGGGCAGTGTTTCTGGGAAATGTCTAAAAGTTCAGTGATGCCCTGGCTTCTGCAGACACCATCTCAGGCAGTCACTACTGTGCTGAGCACTCTGGAAGCTTCCTGTCTCTAACTGTAGAATTTTCCTTAATTTGACCGAAACTCATTACTAGATTCAGATACCTACAGGGATTATGAGGTGTAGGAACCTGGAGCCTCCTTCCCACATTCAGTCATTGCTTTCCTGGCCTGTTATATCTCTCTTTCAGATAGATAATAGGTAGATAGATAGACAGATAGACAGATAGATAGATAGATAGATCGATACATACATACATATATACACATATAAATAGATACATTCAGACACATACGTATAGCTACATTAATACATTGATAGATACATATATATATATATAAATAGATGATACATACATACATGGATAGATACATAGATGCATAGATAGATACACATTTTTTGATACACATTTTTTGGTCCTTTTGAAACAGGGTCTCTCTGTAACCCCAGATGTCCTAGAACTCACTATGTAGACCAGGCTGGCCTCGAACTCACAGACATCCACCTGCCTCTGCCTCCCAAGTGCTGGGATTAAAGATATGCCCCACCATGCCCAGCTAGATATACATTTTTTTTAAGTGAGACAAGTTTTTTTTCTTCACACAGAGTCCCATGTAGCCTAGGCTGGCTTTGAATTCCTCTATAGCTAAAGATGACCTTGAGCTCCTGATCTTCCTACTTCTACTTTAGGATTCCCGAGGTCACACTCATGCACCTGGTTTTATGCATCCCTAGGGATCTGCATGCTAGGCAAACACCCCACCAACTGGAATACATCCCCAGCCTGAGGCAGGGTCTTGTTATGTTACAAGCTGGCGTCAAACTCAAAAGCCTCTTCTCTCAGCTGTCCAAGTAACTGGGATTACAAGCATGCTCCACCATGCCAGCTCTTCTCATTGCCCTTTGAATGTCATCCCTCCTACTCAGCCCTCCTCAGAGCACCCAGTTGTCATCTCCAACACTAGACAGTATTTTTCTGAACAGTAGAGACTATTTGGATTCTTGGGCGCTCCTCCTCCTCCTCCTCCTCCTCCTCCCCTTCATCCCCCTCCTTCACCTATTTTCCTTTCCAAAGTTACTGGATCAAATTTCTTTTTCTTCTTCCCTAAATTGCCTACATCCTTTCCAACTCCACGAAGGTTTGTAAATATCTAATCTCACTGAGTAGCTGGGTGGTTACACCCCGGTACACCCTACGCATGGTAAATAAATCTGTGTGTCTTTTTCTCCTGCTGAGGTGTGTGTTCACTCATTTCAGCAAACTTTCAGAAGACAGAAGGAAGCTTGCCCTTGACCTCTGTACTCAGTGGCATGTTTTCTTTCGAAAATGTCCTTGTCCAGTTTTGGAAGAAAAGAAATGAATATAGATTGTTCTTGAAAGTTTTTTGCATGAACCTCAGTCCTCCATTCAATTCAATAAACAGGGACTGACAGGGAAGGAGCAGGGAGACAAGAGAGACAACGGCTTTAGAAAATGTAAACACACACTGCTGTGGGTGTTAGTTCAAATATATTTATTACATTACAAATATAACAGCACAAATATATAAATAAAGAGCAGACACAGCTACAGAGTAGATGCAATATGTGAACCAGACCTTGAATAGTATGCATTGCTTTGTTTTGTTTTGATTTGCTTGCCTCTGTTTGAAATAAGGCCCACATAGACCATCTGAAATATTTATTACGTAGACTCCGTGTAGTGAAAGGTCCCAGCTAGGGCCATTTGATAGGAGGGGAGATGCAGCCATAGGCAAAAGGAGAAAAATATTCTTTCCAAGCGTGAAATTCACCTGATAGCAGCAGACTAGGAACGTTGTCTCTTTGAAGGACTGGGAGGACAGAGAGCAAAGAGAAAGATCACAGGACTCTCCATTACATAAGTGCCGTCTTTACAAAATCCACCCCAGCAAACGCTTGCAGTTTCCGTGGCAAATGCTGAAATGGTACATATGTTTACTAATTCAGCCAAAGCTACAGGAAAGTGGAGAGTCAACGCACTCGCACAAGAGAAGGAGCCTTGGGCTACAGGCCGACAGCCAGTTTTATATCCTTCCACTTCCTGGCTCTGGAGCGTTGAACACCTTTGTAATTCTTTGTAGGTTTCTCCACTTGTAAAATGAGAGGTAGAACTCAGAGGCTGGAATCTCACATATCTACAGCGGTCCTGCAGGAACATGACTGGGCGACCAGAGGAAGTAGAAGTGAACTTGGAGGACTAGAGAGTGTGCCATAACTAAGCTATGAATTTAAAAATAAACCAGGCCGGGCTGGAGAGACGGCCTAGCGGTTAAGAGCGCCGACCACTCTTACAGAGGACCTGGGTTCGATCCCCAGCACCCACATGGCGGCTGAGAACTGTCTGAAACTCCAATTCCAGGAGAACTCCAGTTCCAGGGGAATCCGAGACCCTCTTCTGACCTCCTCCACATTGCACGACACGGGTGCACAGACCTGCATGCAGACAGTACACTCATACGCATACAGAAATAAATAAAATTAAAAAATAAATAAATAAACCAGGCCCTTTTCTTTTTTTTTTTTTTTTTTATTAATTTATATTTATTTCTCAGTATGTGTAAGGAATGTACTGTCCTGCATGCAGGTCTGTGCACCCGTGTCGTGCAATGCCGCGGAGGTCAGAAGAGGGTCTCAGATTCCCCTGGAACTGGAGTTCTCCTGGAATTGGAGTTTCAGACGGTTCTCGGCCACCAGGTGGGTGCTGGGGATCGAACCCGGGTCCTCTGTAAGAGCGGTCGGCGCTCTTAACCGCTAGGCCATCTCTCCAGCCCCCCAGGCCCTTTTCAAAAAATGCAAAGGAAGGGCTGGCTGATTTCAGCCAACAGGAACAACATATGGAGTCTGACCCGGCTGAAATGCATTTAAAAGGACCAAGAAGGGAGCTGGCCTATTGAAAATAATGCCGAATGCTGTCCATTCTCTAATTTTAAAAAGGGACCAGGGAAGGAGCTGGCAAGGTGGCTCAGGGGATAAAGAAGGTGTTTGGTCCCCAAGCATGAGGACCTGAGGGAACTCACATAAAGATAAAACGAGATAAGTGACTTCCACATGCCCCATCACAATAATTAGTAGTAGTAGTGATAATAATAATAATAATAATAATAATAAAGGGCTAAAACCCAATAATAAAAATAATCCTCTTATTCAAAAAGCTTTTATTTACTTTTATCATTCAAGACCTTTCTTTGATTGAGTTGTTTATACTAAAGTCAAAGGATGGAAGCTGGACATGGTCTTAAGTAATGAGAAGTTGTTCTCACAGCTGAGAGGGGGTGACCGACCGAACACCCAGCAGGAACAGATAAGAGCAGAACACCAAGTTAAACTTCCCTTTTTTAGGTCTTAAAAAGTAAACGATCGAATGAGAGCATTTACAGAGGAGTGATTCATTCACTTTTGGTATTCTCTAATGATGTCAGAATTTTGCAATAGGGAGGAGTTGAGTTCACAATGGATTTCCACACTCCACTGTGACCACTGAAGATGTGTCCCTGGCTATTTATAGAATGAGACAGAGCCTATATTAGGAGCCGCTGCTCAGAACCCCGGAATTGGGAAAGCAAAGAACAAATTTGTGAGTAGTACCTCAGCCTTCTCTGTTCCAGCCACACTAGGCTGTGGAACATGGCTCAGTAAAGGAAACTATCCTGCTTAGGGACTCAGGGGCTGGAGAGATGGCCTAGCAGTTAAGAGTGCCAACTGCTCTTTCAGAGGACCTAGGTTCGATCCCCAGCACCCACATGGCAGCTGAGAACCGTCTTTAACTCCAGTTCCAGGGGAATCCGACACCCTCTTCTGACCTCTGAGGCATTGCGCGACACGGGAGCGCAGACCTACATGCAGACAGTACATTCATACACATACAAAAATAAATAAAAAATTAAAAAAAAAAAAAAGAAAAGAGAGCTCAGAAAATCCTCCCATTGACAACTTTGTTGGACCTGCTTCATCTGGGGAATATGAAGTGTGGGATTTCTGTTCAGCTTGATCATGACGTATGGTAGTTTTTGTTTGTTTGTCTGTTTGAGGTGGCTTTTTAAAAAATTTTATTTATTTTTTGTATGTGCATGAATGTACTGTCTGCATGTAGGTTTGTACACCCATGTCGTGCAATGCCGCGGAGGTCAGAAGAGGGTCTCGGAACTGGAGTTCTCCTGGAATTGGTGTTACAGATGGTTCTTAGCTGCCATGTGGGTGCTGGGGATTGAACCCGAGTCCTCTGCAAGAGCAGTCGGTGCTCTTAACTGCTGGGCTATCTCTCCAGCCCCTGGGGTGGCTTTTTATTGTTTTGCTTTGTTTTTGCTTGATTTTTAGAGACAGGATCTCATTATGTCACCCTGCCTGGCCTGGAACTCATACATATCTGTCTGCCTCTGCCTCCAGAGTGCTGGGACTAAAAGCGTGGACCACCATGTCTAGCTCATAAAATATGTTTAAGAAACAAGAAGGATATGGTGGTGCACACCTGCCATCCCAGCCCTTGGGAGAGACAGTCTTTGCTTTCAAAGGAGCTCTAGTCCAGCATAATGCTTACTTATAATTAAGCTTACTGCTTCAGTATAATGAGGTAAGTGCTATAATGGGCAAGTACAAGGGAGGACATAAATAAGGAGGTCTGAGAAGGCCCAAACAAAGGACATATTGTGTTTTGGTGGTCTCCGGTGAAGTCCACCCTCTAGTGTTCATCTCCTTGTGTAGTGCCCTCCCATGATGATTCTGAGCTTGGCCATGGTGCTAGTTTACATCAATCAGATATCAGCAGGAGTGATGTAAGCTGCAGCCTGGTAAATTCTTGCACATCGGGGATTACCTTGAGGAATAATTTTTTTCCTGGAACCTACCTATCATGCTTGCAACAATATCATCCAGTCTCATAGAGAAGCCCATACAGCAGAGAACTAGGCCCTTGGCCATTAGCCTAAGCAAAGCTAACAGCTGGTACTGGCACCTGTGTAGGTAGAGCTGGTGCTGGCACCTGTGTGGGTCGAGCTGCTAGAAGCTCCCACCCTAAACTCCTGGCCAACCTCATGGGAAACAGAAGAACTGTCTGACTCAACAACCCACGAAGTTATGAGAAATAATGAGTTGTTATGTCTGAAGCCACAGTGTTTGGGGATGGGTTGTTCCATAGCACTGGATGATAAGACAAGCTGAGACTTGATGACTCCTTGGAAGTTAGCCTGGCCAAGTGAGGAACAGAAAGTCACTTGAGACACAGAGCCATGACATGGTACAGCAGATTCAGGTACCAGGCAGGTATCTGAATGTTGGGGGACTGTGGAGCACAGGAATGGGGAGAGCCATTCTAGATCAGAGCAGTTGAAGGAGCCTCTAAGTTCACCCTGAGTTCTGATGATCTACTGATAGGACTGATAAGACCCTGCAGCTGAGATTTATTATGGAGAATAGACAGCAGAATCAGCAAAAGAGAAAGGCATAGGGGCAGAAGACTGGGGTGATCAGGTGCAAGGAAGGTGTTCTTGAGATAATCCTCTCCTGCTGGAGGACACAGGACAGAATTCCCACAGCGGTGAGTTGCAGCCATGTCTGTGAAATTCTGCTAACCAAGGAAATTCGTTACACTCAGTGCCTAGGACTTTTACTAGGGACTGTGACGGATTCTCTTATACGTTCAGTTGACCAGGAAATGATACCCATATATTTGGTCAAATACCAGTCTAAATGTTGCTGTGAAAGTATTTTCTTTTTTTATTTATTTTTTATCTGTATGAATGTACTGTCTGCATGCAGGTTTGTGCACCCATGTCGTGCAATGCCATGGAGGTCAGAAGAGGGTGTTGGATTCCCCTGGAACTGGAATTAAAGATGGTTCTCAGCTGCCATGTGGGTACTGGGGATCCAACCCGGGTCTTCTGCAAGAGCAGTCGGTACTCTTAACTGCTAGGCCATCTCTCCAGCCCTGAAAGCATTTTTTTTTTTTTTTTTTTCTTTTTTTGTGTCTGGGTCTCCCTGTAGCCCCAGCTGTCCTGGAACTCACTCTGTAGACCAGGCTGGCCTTGAACTCACAAAGATCCGCCTGCCTCTGCCTCCCAAGTGCTAGGATTAAAGGCGTGCGCCATCACGCCCGGCGAAAGCATTTTCTTAAGAGATGTGATGAGCACTTAAATCTGTAATCCTGAAGTAAAGCAGGTGGCCCTCAGTATTGCAGGTGGGCCTCATCCAATTCATTGAAGGCCTTAACAATGAAGAATGAGGTTCCCCTAAAAGGAAGAAAAGAGTCACCCAAGATTGAAACATAGAACCTCTGCCTGAGTCTTTAGTCTGTTGTTCTACAGAAACAGAACTCAAAACTGCAAAATATACTGGATTTCCAGCCTTCTAGTCTAACCTATAGGTTTTGACCCTGCTAGCTGTGATTGTTAATCCTGGGTGTCAACTTGACTGGACTAAGGAACAAATAAGAGAAAAAGGATCTTCGGATTGGACTACCTCAACCCGGATGGCCCACCCCAAATGTGGGCGTTACCTTCCGCTGGCAGGCAGTATTAAAGGCCATGCCAGAGGGATCTGGTCCCTTTTTTCCTGCGGCTTGCCTCTCTCACTGGTGAGTTTATCTTGCTGCTGTGATCAACCCTTCGGATCCCAGCATGTACTGAGACCAGCAGATCTCCTGGAATCCATCGGGCCTTCAGCACCAGATTGGGACTACTGAGACATCCAGCCTTTCGGACTGAGCAGTTCCCTGGATTCTCAGCCTCTCCAATGTGGCATGGCTACTGTTGGACTCCTTGAGCTCTGTCACGTGAGCAAATCAATAAATTGTATATAGCTATATATTTGTCCTGTTGCTTCTGTTTCTTTAGAGAACCCTGACTAATACACTAGCCACTTAAGGATTTCTCAGACTTTTATTTTTCCTCATATACATATTATATGTATAAGTTCTACTTTCTTTTCTTTTTATAATATATATATATTTTTTGTATGTGTATGAATATACTGTCTGCATGTAGGTTTGTGCACCTGTGTCGTGCAATGCTGTGGAGGTCAGAAGAGAGTCTCGGATTCCCTTGGAACTGGAGTTGTAGATGGTTCTTAGCTGCCATGTGGGTGCTGGGGATCGAACCCGGGTCCTCTGCAAGAGCAGTCGGTGCTCTTAACCGCTAGGCTATCTCTCCAGCCCCAAGTTCTACTTTCTTTTCAATTGGTGCGACAAAACACTCTGACCAATACCAACTTGGAGAGGAAAGGGTTTATTTGGATCATATCTCCCAGGTCATAGTTCTTCACTTAGGGAGCCCAAGGTAGGAACTCCTGGCAGGAACCTGGGGGCAGGAGCTGGAAAATAGCCCATGGAGAAATGCTGTTGGCTTACTGACTTGCTCCCCTGGCCCACGCTTAGCCTGCTTTCTTATATAATATAGAACAACCTGCCCAGGGATGGCACCATCCACAGTGGGATAGGCCCTTCGACATCACTCAAGATCAAGAAAATACTCCCACAGACATGGCCACAGGCCAGTTCAATGGAGGAAATTCTCCAACTGAGGCTCCTTCAACCTGAGTGTGTCAAGTTGACATGAGAGAGAGAGAGAGAGAGAGAGAGAGAGAGAGAGAGAGAGAAAGTCAATATTGATTATCAACTTGACACTATCTAGACTCTCTGGAAATGCCTGTATCATCTTGATTAGGTAACTTGAGGTGGGAAGACCTACTCACTGTGGACAACACCATTGCATGTGCTGATGTTCCAAACTCAATGAAACAGAGAAAGCAGACTTAAGACAAGAATTCATTGTTCTGGCTTAGATGGGGGCACACACCTTTAATGCCAGCACTCAGGAGACAGAGGTAGGCAGATCTCCCTGAGGTTGAGACCAGCCTGGTCTACGTAGTGAGTTCCAGGCCAGCTGGGGCTACAGGGAGACCCTGCCTCAAAAAGACACACATAAAAACTACATTGTTCTCGGCATCCTGACTGAGGATACAATGAGAGAAGCTCCCCCAAGTTCCTGCTGCCAGGATGCTGCCGTGATAGACTGTACCCTCAAACTGTGAGCCAAAATAAACGTCTGCTCCCCTAAGGTGCTTTTGTCAGGGTATTTGATCACAACAATGAGTCAAGTGGTGGGGGAGGGTCCTCTATTGGTTCTGTTTCTCTGGGACACACTGACAAATTCGGGGCTAATCACATAGTCACCCTATGCCTGACATGTACCCCAAATTCCAGACTCTCAGAAAGAAAGCAAGTACTCAGCAGCCAGCACAGCATCTGTAGAAATAGTTGAGACACAGCAAGCCACTTTTATTAGCTAATGTCAAGAATCTTTCCAAAATCTCTAAGTTTCCAGATTCCAGGCAAGGGCTAGTCTTGTAAACAGGCCTTTTTATAACCAAGAAGTTACTTTTTATGTAGTGCAGAAAAGTAGTTTAAAGTGAGGTAAGTAAGGAGGGCATATATATATTATAAATATATTTCAATTTTGTTTATAATCTTTTAGATAATATATAATATATATATAATATATTTATATATATATTTATATATATATAAGTGAAGTGTGGATTTGAGAGATGATGGGTCAGCTGATAAGAGAACTAGCTGTTCTTCCAGCAGACCCAGGTCTGAATCCCAGCACCCACATGATGGCTAACACCCATCTCCAGTCCTGAGGGATTCAATACCCTCTTCTATCCTCTGTGGACATTGCACAACACAGGTACAGCCATATGCAATAAAATAAAAGTAAGTAAATTTTTAAAAGATGAAGTGTGATTGTACTGAAAGTTAAGCAGGGATGGTATGTTCCGTTTCATAAAGCCATGGAGGTAGTGGTGTGGAAGATGGCTCAAAGAGAAGCAGGAAGGTAGGCCCCAGAATAGGAGGGCCTCTGGTGATCCAGGCAGAGAAATGGTGGAGAAAAGGTGGCAGATTTAAAAAGCAACAGGACCATAATGGGCATTTCCTAACTCCTGGGCTGTCCTCTGTCGCTAACGAGGGGCCTCACATAGAAGCTGGTGCCACCAAGGACCCTTGGCCCCTAGAAAGATGTTACCTGCCAGGCCAGACAAGGTGCAAGGTGTGATGTGCGTGTGTGTGTGTGTGTGTGTGTGTGTGTGTGTGTGTGTGTGTTCAGGCTCTCTTCCTGGTTACCTGTGAGATATAAGAAAGGGCTGAATCTGAATCCATCTAGGAAGTAGAATAACCTTCTGGAGCCCTGATGTTCCCAGGGAGCCAGACCTTTCTCCTACTCTCTTCCCTTCTAACATAATCCAGAGGGCTTAAGATCTTCAGAACATCAAGGGAACTCAAAAACACATCTAGAACTTTATAGCTGGAGAAATTCAGGGGACTCCTAGTCATCTACTACTCAAAGTCTGGTCCATGGACAAGCTCCTTTGGCACGTCCCAGAAGCTTCTAGAAATGCAGAATTTCATGTCCTACACTATCCCTGGCCCTAAAAATTGGAATCTGGATTTTCGAGATCCTCAGGTGATTCATCTGCATGTTAAAGTTTGAGCACTATGATACTTCCCAATTTAAAAGCTTTATTGTAAGCTGGGCATGGTGGTGCACGCATTTAATCCCAGCACTCCCGGAGGCAGAGGCAGGCAGATCTCTGTGAGTTCAAGACCAGCCTGGTATACATAGTGAGTTCCAGGTCAGCTGGGGCTATAGGGAGACCCTGTCTCCAAAAGAAATAATAATAATAATAATAATAATAATAATAATAATAATATCTTTATTATCTGCTGACCCTGGTGGCCCACACCTGTAATCCCAGCATTTGGGAGTCAGAGTCAAGAGGATCACTACAAATTCAAGGCCAGGATGGTCTACATAGCAAGCTCCAGGCCAGCCAGGGCTATAAAGAGATACCGTGTAGGGAAAAAAAAAAAAAAGATAAATAAATAAATAAATAACTCTATTGTCATAGAATAAAACTAAACCTGTCATTACAAGGCAGAGATTGAACTAACTATGCCTGGTAAGAAAAAGAGAGAAAAGGGGACTTAGTATTTTTTTATCCTATAATTCTCAAGCATAAGAAAAATGTAGAAAATATTATTTGCAACTTTGTTTTGCAACCTTTGAATTTCTTGGATATAGTCATTGAGGTGGATCCAAAGCTTCTGTACACACTCCTCAATCCTGGTCTCCAGCCTTCCCATCCCTCTAAAGTGCTAGCACACTTGTGCAGATACAGGTACTACTATGATGCATCCTAAATAGTACCTGATAAGGCTGGGCGTGGTGGTGCACACCTTTAATCCCAGCACTTGGGAGGCAGAGGAAGGCAGATCTCTGTGAGTTCAAGGCCAGCCTGGTCTCTATAGTGAGTTCCAGGACAGCTGGGGCTACAGGGAGAACCTGTCTCAAAAACAAACAAACAAACAAACAAACAAACAAACAAACAAAAAAGAGTACTAAATAGCACCTGATGTTTCTTGTGTTCCGACCTTTTTAAAAATTTTTTGTTTGTTTGTTTGTTTTGTTTTTCAGACAGACAAGGTCTCCCTGTAGCCCCAGCTAGCCTGGAACTCGCTATGTAGACCAGGCTGGCCTTGAACTCACAGAGATCCACCTGCCTCTGCCTGGCACTAAAGATGGTTCTTAGCCACCATGTGGGTGCTGGGAATCGAACCCAGGTCTTCTGCAAGAGCAGTCAGTGCTCTTAACCACTGAGCCATCTCTCCAGCCTCTGTTCTGGCCTTTTATACGAATAGTATGTACTTTGTACAACCTGCTGTTCCTACATTGTTACTCAGTGATACATCATTTTGAAATAGTCATGTGAATGCATGCAGCTCTCTGGGGCTAGAGAGAGGCTCAGTAGTTAAGAGCACTGGCTGCTCTTGGAGAGGACACAGGGTTTGATTCCCAGCAGCCACATGGCAGAGCTCCAATTCCAGGGGAATCCAATGCCCTCTTCTGATGTGGGTGAACTTACATAACATACACTCATACACAAAAAAAATTAAAAATTAAATTAAAAAATACAGATAGCTCTTGTTCATTCATCTTACCTGGATTAAGCATCCCACTTTGCAAATACTTATTTGTCTTCCTGTTGCAGCATTCAGAATTCTTTTCTTTTTTTAAGGGTTTTGGTCATAAGCAGTGCTGCCGTGACCAATACTGCAGTTAGATGGGCCAATGTGTGTGTGCGCATGTGGAGGAGCTTCCAGCACACCTGCCTGTGCCAACAGAAGCTTCTTATACAACAGAAATCCTAGGCTGAATTAGAATTCAGGCCAGGGAGTTTGAGACGTGTACAGTAACTGACTCTGGCTTCTGCCAGGAGAGCCCCATGTCCTCGGGTGAAATGAAAGAAAGCAAAAAAGTGGTCCTTGAAGATGTCCTTACATCTAGACTCGGTCAGCTCACACATAGACACCTCGCTGTAAACTATTCATTCTGTTCATCTTCTCCTATGATTAGAAATAGTGATCATTTGGAAGAATTCAGTGATTCACACTCTGTAACAGTGAGGGAAAGAGGAAGGAAGGCAAGACTGTTCAGAAAAGGGGAAATGGGTTGATCACATGGAAGTCAGGACTAACCATCTGTCAGCCTTTTCTCCCAAATCCTGTCAGCTCTTCTGGTGGGCTCTCCTGGGGCTCTCTTGAAGGACTGGTTTTAGTTGATGGACTGACAAGAGCCAGAAGGCCTAAGAGAATCTCACACCCATGTCAGTTGGTGCTGACTTTGGCTGAGTCAACTTGACCACCCTCTTTGTGCCAACTTCCTTTCTTGGTGGTCTTAGGGCAGTTTTCCAAGGGAGTGAAGAGACACCATATGAGCTCAGGTGGGCAGGGCACAGGTCTCTCGGTAACATCACTTCTGCTGAATTCTGTTGTCTAGTCTAGGTTACAAGACCAGTGGGGTGAAGGGGTGGATAGTTGGACGTCCTTTGCAAAGGACCATAGGATAAACTGCTTCAGCTATCTTTTTTTTTTAATTTATTTTTTAGGCAAACATACAAAGTAATGTCACAGTATCTTCTGACATATGAGTAGTTATTCTTTGTTCTCGATCATTCTTCTCTACTATCACCTTCCTCCGTGCTCCATCCCACAGCTGGTTCCCTTTCTTCCCCCGTTAGTCCCACCTTCTGCTTCCTTATCACACGTACTCCAGTATACTCTCTATGTCCCTCCTCCTTTAAGATCTACTCCTCTCCTTTCATGAGCCCCCTTTCAGTTTCATGTTCTATACACACATACATATATAAACACACACACATACACACACACATATATATACACACAAATAACAATATAATGTTGCATCTAGGTTCCACGTATGAGAGAAAATATGTGGTATTTGTCTTTCTGAGTCTGACTTATTTTGCTTTACATAATGATTTCCAATTATATCCATTTTCCTATAAATGCTGTGATTTCATTTTTTTCCAACATGGTGAACTGATGAATTTTATTGGGGTTACTTACAGGAGTGTGGGGAAGGGGTTAGTTATAGGAATAGAAATGACTCACAGACAGCGGCATCACCCCAGGAGGGGTGACAGCTCACAAAAGCAGGAAACCTAAAGCACACCGAACAACTTACAGACAGGTTGGAGAAGTTCTCTTTCTAGGAACTCAGGTGCTCTAAAAAGGTCCATGAGCTGTTCTAACCACTTGTATTTACTTGGGGAGGGCAGGTCCTAGCGAATCTGGTCAGTTTCAGGATTTGATTTCATTTTTAAGTGATGATAGATACCACAGACTGGTTCTTTTTTAATTTATTTTTATTTTATGTGTATGAGTGTTGCCTGCATATATATCAGTGTACCACATGCATGCAATGCCCATAGAGGCCAGAAGAGGGCATCAGATGGTTGTTAGCCACCATGTGGGTGCTGGGAACCCAAGCGAGGTCCTCACAAGAGCAGCCAGTGCTCTTAACCACTAAGCCATCTCACCAACCCTTCATTTTTCTTTATGGTTGCATAAAATTCCATTGTATAATATGTGCTGTAATTTATTTATCCATTCAACTATTGATGGAAATCTAGACTTTTTCCATTTCCTGCCTATTATGAATATTGAAGAAAGAAATACAGAGGTGAAAATATTTCTATGGTATGTTGACTTTTTTAGAGACCTTTGCATATGTACCCAAAAGTGGTATAGCTGGTTCATATAATAGTTTCATTTTCAGTTTTTAGAGGGACTTCCATATTTATTTCATAGTGAAATTAGCCATCTTTGAAAATGAATTCCTTGAGCTAGAGAGATATGATGCCCTTTTCTGGCTTCCATGGGCATTGCATGCACATGGTGCACTTACATACACACAGGCAAAACACTTATATATATAAATAAATAAAGCCAGGCGTGGTGGCGCATGCCTTTAATCCTAGCACTTGGGAGGCAGAGGCAGGCGGATCTTTGTGAGTTCAAGATCAGCCTGGTCTATAGAGTGAGTTCCAGGACAGCTGGAGCTACAGGGAGACCCTGTCTCAAAAAGACCATAAATAAATAAAGAAAGAAATAAGCCCAGCATGGTGGCACACACCTTTCATCCCAGCACTCGGAAGTCAGAGGCAGGCCAGTCTCTGAGTTCAAGGTTAGCCTGGTCTACAGAGCAAGTTCCAGGCCAGATAAGGGTACAGGGAGACCCTGTCTCAAAAAGACCAAAAATTAATTATTAACTAATTAAGTATTAATTAATTAACATTTAAAGATAACTAGTTCCTCTTCTGCTAAAACAGTAAAACTTACACATCAAAAAATTTCAAGATACTGAGAAAAGATGAGAAACCTGTTTGGCAGACTGCATGAGCTCTGTCGGGGTGGGGGGCAAGGAATAGGGAGTGGGTCTGGATTAGAAATTTTGTATGAAATGCACAAAGTTTCAATAAAAATTGGCTTAAAAAAAGATAACTAGTTCCTAATGTTGAACAATTTGGGCAGAGATAGAATTTTACCATTCACCATGGAGATTTTGGCTAGAATTTGTGTGCCATTATCAAAATTGGACAGGATAATCTATCATTACCATCAGATTAGATTTCTCTAAAGGATGGATTTTTTAGTTATTGATGATGATTCATTCTTCCTTTCATCTGAAAGTGCCATAAGAACTCTTTAATCTTTGTCGATTCTCTCAATAATTACTATTATTATTTTGAGACAGGGTCTCACTATATAGAACTGGCTGGCCTAGAACTTGTTATAATAGGCCAGGCTGGCCTCAAACTCCCCAGAGATCTGCCTGGCTCTGCCTCCTGAACTCTGGGATTAAAGGTGCTACCATACCTGGCTTAACAGCTATGTTAAGTACATGTTTGTGCTACATGTCAGGGGTACAGCAGTGAACAAGAAGAGGTGTGATTCCTACTCTCATGGTACCTAGGAGAGAAGCATTAAGTAAGTGGTTATAGATTTCATGACAGGATGTTAGAAACCAAGGAACAAGAAAGGCAAGAAAGGTGTGGGCAGAGAGCATCTAAGAAGGGGTCAGCTTTGGAGTCAGGGTGAGGGAAACTTGCTGAAGAAGATATGCGAGCTAAACTTTGAGGGACAAGTAGGCATTATGTGAGCTAAGGAGATGGGGAAGTGGAAAGAGAAATATTTGAGAAGGAACAACATGTACGGAGAGAATTAAGAGGCTGCATATTTGAGGAACTGAGACATAACAGACAGAAAGAGAAAAAATGACTACATGAGATTAGAGAATTGGGAAGAAAAAAAAGTCACACAAGATCATATAAGACCCTAAAGGCTTCTGTCGTGAGAGCAACAGAAATCCTGCACAGGGATATGTTATAGACTGAACAATGTTCCCTCCAAATCTTTAGGTTGAAATTCTAATCCTCCAAGATGGGGCCCTTAAGGTGGAACTCAAGGCTAAATGAGGTCATAAGGTGAGGTCCCAGTCCAGTGGAATTGGAGTAATTCAGAAGAAGAGGTACCAAGAAAGCACATATAGGGGTTAGAGAGATGACTCTGGTTATGAGCACTGGCTGCTCCAGCAGAGAACTGGGTTTGGTTCCCAGTGCCCATGTGGTGGCTAAAAATAGTAACTCTAGTTTTAGGGGATCCAACGTGTTCATCTGACCTCCACAAGTATTGTATTTAAGCATGCATTTACATGCATACAAAACACTCATACACATTAAAAATAAATAAATAAATACACACACATGGAGGTCATGTGAAGCCACAGAAAGAAAGGTCACAGGAAGCCACAGAAGGTGACTGACTACAAGCTAAGAAGGGAGCCCTTGACAGAAACCAACCCCAAGAGCACCTTGGTCTTTTAAACTTGCAGCCTCCAGGGCTTTGAGAAAAGTTACTTCCTGTTGTTTAATCTCTTTGGTCTATGTGCTTAGGCCCAATTGTCTTGGGAAACTAGTACGGCATGTGAAATGCTGAGATTTATGGTCACATGAGGGACGGGTCCAAGGAACATTGTGACACGAGCTAGAAGGCTGTGACGGAGATCATCTAGCAGGTGAAGGTGCTCTGCAGCTGGCTGGCAGCCATGAGGGATGCTGATAGAGCAGAATCGTGGACAGGGAGAGGCAGGCACAGAGACCTGCCTGATGGATGAGGGGCTGGGGAGGTGAGAAGTGGAGACAGCCAGTGTCAGTGCACTTAAGGTTTAGCTGAAAAGAAAAGATAGCTATGGAGAGAGGAGAACTGAAAGTTTTATTTTCTTGAATGAGATATAAATGTTTAAAAGGCGGATGGAAAGGGTCAGTAGAGAGTCTTGAACACAAGTGTCTGGTCCCTTTCAGGGAGGCAGGAGAGGGTGCCATGAGCATGGACTAGCCTGGGCTACGTCCAAAGGAATCCAGGACACAGACACTATAATACAATCTAATTTTTATTAATTCCCACACAGGTTAATTTTATAATCCTAATCCAGTCCTGTCCTAGCCCATCTCCCCAAGGCTGCTCACCCACATGGCAGTCTCTCAGCCTCTTGGAAGTGACGGAGGTGGTCCACGCTTGCGAGTTCCAAGAAGCTGGTTGATTGGCTAAAGCAGATCTCTCTCGCATGGGGGGCTGTGGTAGCTCAGGCAGGCTGGTCCAGGCAGCAGCAGTGCCCATCAGGGTCAGCATGCACCTCAGGCAAACTGGGGGCAGGGGCAGCATGTCCGGGTGTTCTCAGCAGAGAGGTTAGCAGTGGCATCTCACAGCAGTTCCCCCAGAGTGAGAGCAAAGTCACTCTACACTCCCCAGCTTAAATCAGCCACAGCTGGGCGTGTGGGGTATGCTGGGTCTCAGGTGCTAATCTCAGGCTTGTGCCTAGGGTCCCCCCTTGCATAGCAGGTAGTTATCCTTCCTGTCTGGGGTCACGCACCAGTCAAGGTGGGGGACCCAGGACTGGCTCTAAGGTCCTTGTGTCCATGCTGCCTCTGGCCACCTAATCAACTGAGTAAGGTCAGTCTTGAGCCCCTCTGTGGCCAGCCTAGTGCTGAGCGCTTATCTCTAAAGCAGCCCTGAGCTGGAGCAGGCCTCTTGCTGAGCTGAGTTTAACATTTGCCAATTTCTTTAAGGTTACGGCATTTCACACATTATCTGCTGTTAGTTTCATCCTAACTACTTCTAATTCACACGACTTCTACATGCTAACTATGCTCCTAACAGGGGGTCAGAACCAAGCTACAGGTACTTTATAAGGGAAGGAATGAGTAGATAAAAGTAATGTAGACATGAGAAATGAATGGATGAAAAGCCGTTTCCTCTATACTCCCTTTAGAGGCTGTGGCTCAGCTACCATCCATCTTGGTTACAGCTACATGCCAAGTAAGCCTATGGGGAGGGGACGTCTTCCTCCAGCCTGTGCTTCGCAGACAGCCATGGCATCAGCTGAGCCACCTTGGGCCCTCTGCCCTGCTCCCACTCAACCCAGATGTGCCTCTCCTATCAGACCTGGTTTCTAGAACTGCTCAGCTTTAGAACTTGGTGGTTCTGATGGGGCTCAGTTCATGTTCATAGTTTCTCCCAGGCTCAGACATTCTGTTTGTCCTAGAGCCCAGAGGCATGCCAGGAATTTCAAAAGGGCTTTAGTTCTCCAGTACACAGGATACGGCCAGACTGAGGAGCCCCAAAGGTCTATATAGGAATTGGCCCATACTCTGGGCTGATCACAGCCTCCACAAGCATCCGTTCTCACTACCAGAGGATCTCCTGGGTCATCTGGCCCAAGTGACAGAGTGCCTCAGGCTGCAGCCATGGCCTGCTGCAGAGCCTTTTCATGCCCGGTGCATGGGCCTGACACAGCCCACACAGCCTTTCCTGACACACAGCCTCCCTGACAAGTGATTCCTGATGTCAGCAGCTACGAGAGGAGAACAGCATGCCATTCTAACAACACCCTCCTATGTGCTGAGGCTTCAGAAGCTTGCTGAACAATTTCTTAGCCTAACCTTATAATTTCCTTGAAAAGCCATGCTTAAGCTCTGGCTTAGTCGCTTTTCTCACGGCTGTGACAGAGGTCTGACAAACGCAGCTTAGGGAAAAAAGATATCTTTTGGCTCAGTTTTATGGAGGTGTTCATGTGTTCATGGTGGAAGGAGACATTCCTGTCCAGGGCAGTGGGAGTGTGAAACTGCTTGTTTACATCTTGGTGGCTGAATAGGAAGCAGAAAAGTTAGATCGGAATGGGGCCGGGCTATCACCTTCTATCACCGTCTAGCTTTTCCTCTATAGCCTTATGTCTGCTAGCCAGACCCCATGTGAGGGACCACCAAGGGGTCAAACATGTGAGCCTGTGAGAGACATTTCACACTGTTGTGTAGATAGTATCTACTCACCCCAGACAGGGCCTCAGCAACAGACCACGGAAGTTATTCCACTCAAGTCTAGTTTGATGCATCAATAAGATAAAATTAGGGTTGCACACAGGAGCATAGATGACTATCTCTCTCCTAGCAACCACTAACAGCCTATACGTCCCCTGGAAGGGGTGGGACCTCATAAGCTCCTCCCACTACCATAACTGAATATTAATTGGCCCAATCTTGTGCAGGACTCCCATAGATACTGACAGCTGCTGAGAGTTCAATAGGATAAAGGCCATATCATATCAATAGGATAAAGGCTCAAAGAATAGCATTCCACAGCACACATTAAATCTGTAACAAGTTCCTTGTATTTCAGCTGAGGAAACTGAGGCCCAGAGGGGTGAAGAGATTTGTTTTAAAATGTTCCACGGAGGCTGGAGAGATGGCTCAGCGGTTAAGAGCACTGACTACTCTTGCAGAGGACCCAGGTTCGGTTTCTAGCACACACATGGCAGCTAACCATTGTCTGTAACTCCAGTTCCAAGAGGATCCAACACCCTCTTCTGACCTCCATGGGCACTGCATGACATGGGTGCACTTGCATATATCCAGGTGATATACTCATACACATAACAATAAAAGTAATGAATAAATACAATAATTTTTTAAAATGCTCCACAGTAGAGGATAGAATGGCAAGAATAGCATGTTTCTCAGATAAAACCTTTTAGAAACAGGGTTGGGTACAATAGAGAGAAAGAAGTAAGCCATGAGAATGGGCGCACCAGTGAGTAAAAAGCCAGTCCCAAACTTGGGTCATTGGAGGATGGTCTGGCCCTTCAAAGCTGCATGAATAGACAAGCCCTTAGTCTACGGGCACACTTGACATGACCTAGAAAAACCTAAAGACTTTGTGTTCACACTTCAGCACCAACTAAATCTAAGCTATTTAAAAGAGCATGGTAGGGGGTATAAACTAGTGTCACATTGCTTACCTGGAGGACAAAAGACTGGACACTCACTTGAAATGGATCAAACCAGGGGCTGGAGAGATGGCCTAGCGGTTAAGAGCGCCGACCGCTCTTGCAGAGGACCCGGGTTCGATCCCCAGCACCCACATGGCGGCTGAGAACCGTCTGAAACTCCAACTCCAGGAGAACTCCAGCTCCAGGGGAATCCGACGCCCACTTCTGACCTCCGCGGCATTGCACGACACGGGTGCACAGACTTGCATGCAGACAGTACATTGATATACATACAGAAAAAAAAAAAAAAAAAAAAAAAAAAAAATAAAAAAAAAAAAAAAAGAAATGGATCAAACCAAATTAGGTGCTCCATAAAATGAAAGAATTGATTCAACAGACGATGAAAGAACTCAGACAAGGGTTTCATCTTTCCTCTTCTATCCCCAGTGTGGATATTTAGAATGGCAGATCTTCCCCTTTAGCAAGTAGCAGTCACTTGCAGGTTTATTAAAACTCAGATTTCTGGTTTCTAACCCAAGCTTCTGATCCCTTAGGTCTTATTAGGGTATGTAATGGTTGGTGTTAATTGTCAGCTTGACACAATATACAATTACCTGGGAAACAGGGCTCTAGGCAAGCTTCTGGGGGATTAACTTGATTATATTAATTGAGGTAGAAGATTTGCCCCACTGTAGGTGACACCACTACCTACGCAGTAGATCTTGGGCTATATAAGAGTGAAGCAAGACAGCTGATCACTAGCAAGCATGTATGCACTTGTTGCTCTCTTCTACTGACTAGATTTAATGGGACCAAGCTGCTTCAAGCTCCTCTGCCTTGACTTCATCACCGGGATGGATTATACCTTGAAGGATGAGCCAGAACAAATCCTTTTTGCTTTTCAGAGTATTTTATCGCAGCAACAAGAAAAGAAAAGTAACACAGGGTCCAAGAAAGTTGCCTTTTGTCATAAGGCTCAGTTGCTGTATTACTCAGGGTTTGTGAGAGAAATAGAACTCAGTGTGTGTGCATGTGTGTGTCTGTGTGTGTGTACATGTTAGGAGCATAGTTAGCATGTAGAAGTTGTGTGAATTAGAAGTAGTTAGGATGAAACTAACAGCAGATAATGTGTGAAATGCTGTAACCTTAAAGAAATTGGCAAATGTTAAACTCAGCTCAGCAAGAGGCCTGCTCCAGCTCAGGGCTGCTTTAGAGATAAGCGCTCAGCACTAGGCTGGCCACAGAGGGGCTCAAGACTGACCTTACTCAATTGATTAGGTGGCCAGAGGCAGCATGGACACAAGGACCTGATAACCAGTCCTGGGTCCCCTGCCTTGACTGAGGCATGACCCCAGACAGGAAAGATAACCACCTGCTATGCAGGGGGACCCTAGGTACAAGCCTGAGATTAGCACCTGAGACTCAGTGTACCCTACCTACATGCCCAGCTGAGGTTTATTTAAGCTTGGAAGTATAGAGTGACTTTGCTCTCACTTCCCCTCGGGGGACCTTCTGTGAGATGCCACTGCTAACCTCTCAGTTGAGAACACCCGGACATGCTGCCCCCTGTGACACCAGTTTGTCTGAAGTGCATGCTGACCCTGATGGCCACTGCTGCTGCCCAGACCAGTCTGCCTGAACTGCCACAGCCCCCCACGTGAGAGAGATCTGCTTCAGCTGATCAACCAGCTTCTTGGAACTCCCAAGCGTGGACCCCCTCCATCAATTCCAAGAGGCTGAGAGACTGCCATGTGGGTGAGCAGCCTTGGGGAAATAGGCTAGGACAGGACAGGATTAGAATTATAGAATTAACCTGTGTGGGAATTAATAAAAATTTGATTGTATTATAGTATCTGTGTCCTGGATTCCTTGGGACGTAGCCCATGCTAGTCCATGCTTATGGCGATACACCTATGTGTACACCTGTGTGTGTACTCTCTCATTGTTGTGACAAATGCATGTCAAAACAACTTAAAGAAGTACAGTCTCTGGTGCGGGAGTGTGAGGTGGCTGCTCGTTTACATCTGAAGTCACAGCACAGAGAGCGATGAAGGCTGGGGCTCGGCTTGCTTCGCCTTTCCTTCAGCCCTGGATGGAAGTCTATGGAATGGTGCCTTCCACCTCCAGAGAGGCCTTCCATGCTCACTCAACGAGACCTTTCTGTAAACACCCTCAGAGACACACCCAGAGGTTTCCCCCTGATGATTCTAAACGCTGTCAAGCTGATAATGAAGATGAACCATCACTGTGTGCTGGAAGGAATTGGCTCGTATGTCCAAGAAAGCTGTGGCGTTGGTCCCTCCAAAAGCCTATAGATTCAAGGCTCAGGAGTTGTCAATACGTCACTCCAAACCGAAGGCAAAAAAACAACACACCCCAGCTCAAAGGTCAGAAGGAAGCAGGATTCAGGCATCCTGGCGCATGCCTTTAATCCTAGCCCTGGGGAGGCAGAGGCAGGCAGATCTTTGTGAGTTCAAGAGCAGCCTGGTCTACAGAGTGAGTTCCAGGACAGCTGGGGCTACAGGGAGACCCTGTCTCAAAAAGACAAAAAAAAAAAAAAAAAAAAAAAAGGGAGCAGGGGCAGCTTTCTGTCCTAC
Source organism: Rhizomys pruinosus (assembly GCA_009823505.1). Taxonomy (NCBI): domain Eukaryota; kingdom Metazoa; phylum Chordata; class Mammalia; order Rodentia; family Spalacidae; genus Rhizomys; species Rhizomys pruinosus. Next base: position 2,688,879 of record VZQC01010439.1, read on the forward strand.
TTAGATGCCGGGGAAGCCATCTGTTTCACTCAATCTGTAGATTGAAATGTTAATTTCATATAAAACACCCTCAGGATACACCTTAACCAATCAAGTTGACACAAAATCAACAGCCACAGATGTAGCTGTTGGGTGTGACCAGCTTGAAAATCACTGTTTTGAGGGTCTGCTTCCTTCTGTGGTATGGTAAAGCTTGTCCCCTCTGTCACCACCATCCTTACATCCCAAAAGAAGTGGTCACACCTGGAGGCCATCAGGTTGTGGCTGGAATCCTGGCACTGACCGTCACGGGGTCCCATGAGTCACTTCACCTCCTGGGATTTTGCCCTTTTAAGATTCACAAGATAAAACTCAGGAGATTCTAACACTAAACATTTGCTGATTGTCTCACGAGGCCCTAAGAAGCTGCTGGCAGTCATAGCTGCTGGGGCAAGAGTCATTCATCTTTGGGGCTATGACCGCTAGAAGTTTCCCTTGCTCCAGCCTGGGATAGCAACACCAGATGAGTAGTCCAACATCACTAATTGAACACAGTGGGTTATTTAAAAGTAGGGGGAGAAGTGAGCTGAACAAGACCATTCATCCTCTAATTCCCGACTGTGGCCACAGTGTGGCCAGCTATCTCAAACTCCTGCCATCTTGAACTGTAAGCTAATGAAAATCAAACCCATTCTCTCTTTTAAAAGAGATGGCCTAGCGGTTAAGAGTGCCAACTGCTCTTGCAAAGGACCCAGGTTCGATTCTCAGCACCCACATGTCGGCTGAGAACCGTCTTTAACTCCAGTTCCAGGGGAATCCGACACCCTCTTCTGACCTCCGGGGCATTGAGCGACATGGGTGCACAAACCTACATGCAGACAGTACATTCATACACGCACAAAAAATAAAATAAAATAAAATAAAATAAAATAAAATAAAATAAAAGTTGCTTGTCGACAGGCGTGGTTTCACACGCCTTTAATCCCACACTCTGGATGCAGAGGCAGGTGTATCTCTGCGAGTTCAAGGCCAGCTTGGTCTACAGAGTGAGCTCCAGGCCAGATGGGACTAAAGGGAGACCCTGTCTCAAAAAGAGCAAAAAAAAAAAGTTGCTTGTTGGGGCTAGAGAGATGGCTCAGCAGTTAAGACAACCAGCTGGTCTTACAGAAGACTGGGGTTCCATTTCTAGCACCCACATGGTGGCTAACAACTGTCCACAATTCCAGTTCCAGAGGAATCTGATGCCTTCTAACTCCCATGGCATTGCACAATACGGGTGCCCATACACATATGCAAGCATTACACTCTTACTCATAAAAAAATAATAAAAATATTTAAAAAGTTGCTTGTCATTTCTCTCAAATGGAAATTTAACTGAACTTCCTCTTTTTTGTTGACTTATTTTAGTTTTTGCTAACCTTGGCAATCCTAGCTTCTTTCTCAGTGAACTAGAGTGTCATTAAAGTCAAAGTCACAGGATCAGGAAGCTTATGCCAACCTGGCAGGCTTTCTGAGTGGCTCCCGAAAGGCGAACTGCAGCCCAGGCATTGTAAGGAGAGCAGCCTAGATAAGCACTGTGCTGTGCCTGAGGGAGCACAACCTTCTAATCCTGGACCAGGCAGAGGACATGAGTCCCATCCCTGAGGGGAGCACAGGACATGTGTCAGCTGACACTCGCCACAGAAGGGAAGCCTCTCAGACTAGAGCTGACACCATCAGTAAACAGGAAATTCCATCCAGCCGCAGCTTCCTGCTCTTCTTGCCAGAATTTGAAGATCCTAATTGAGCATTCAAAGGACCAAGTGGAATTTGGCAACCTTAAGCTGGATCACCAACTCCCTACCAGGCGGTGTCTCACGTTTTCCAAACCCCTAGGCAAGAGGTGTCTTCTGTACCCATCTCCTTTACCCCAACTGGGGTCCAGACCAGAAAAAGAACCCCAACTCTGATTTGGAAGGAGGAGGAGTTCCCAGCTGGCCCTGGAGGGGCCCCGGAGTGGGAGAGGCACTAGGGGTTGGGGCCACCAGTCTGTCACCCTGGTGTTCTAGCTGTTGCTTGTCCTGCAAGGTGGGCTCTTGCAAGTTGTGTTGCTTAGCTGCTCCCAGGCACTCTGTTTACTTGGCTCTGTGAACTCAGTGGTGATGGGAAGATTGAAGGCCTGCCCCTCTCCCCCCTGCCTTCCTCTAGGCAGGCCGCAAGTGGAAGCTAGGGAAATGAGTGGATGCATGGGCCAGTTCAGAACTTCAGGAATCTACTGCTGAAGAAGGTGGGGTACTGAGACCTTCCTCGCTGTAGATTCTTTTTTATTATTATTATTATTTTTTTTGGTCTTTTCGAGACAGGGTCTCCCTGTAGCCCCAGCTATCCTGGAACTCACTCTGTAGACCAGGCTGGCCTTGAACTCACAAAGAGCCACCTGCCTCTGCCTCCCAAGTGTTAGGATTAAAGGCATGCGCCACCACGCCCGGCTCTAGATTCTTACAAGGGCCAAAGCAGGAAATAGAACTCTAGAGAAAGGGAGAAAGTACTACCAACTGCTTGCCAGCTCTGCCACTGACTTGCTGCTTGGAAAGTTGTCTAATCTCTGCAAGCCTCAGTCTTCATGTCTGAACACCGGCGCCTCTGTATTTAACCCTGCCTGATGCTCAGGCTAGTACACGAAGCAATGACCAATGAGAGGATTTTTTTGGACTGTAAGCTGATCTTAAATAGGGCTCTTTTAGCCAAGAGGCGAAGAATTAGACATTAAATAAGATAGGACAGATGGAAGAGGGCCGCATTAACATCCAGAAGTGGAAGAGGGCTGCTTGCTCATCTCCCAGCATTTTCGTGTGAGTCAGCACCTTGCTCTGTCAGTCAGCTTCTCGATGGGCCTGGAGCCAGCTTTACTTTCCAAAAGAGATTCTCTCATCTCCTAGAACCAACCTGAACAATCCCAGGAGAGTCCATCTGGGGCCATATGCCCACACAGAGGACACTGTTGAGAAGCCCCTTCTAGAAGCACATACTTGGAGAGCTGAGAGGCTGGATTGTCCCAAAATAAACAAGGTGTGTGTCCTGGGAGAGGGAATAAGCTGGGAAGGTCCCACTGTAGAGCAGTGTTTTGTCAACAGTATTTTCACTTCTCCAGTTCTCTATGGTGTGACACGGGGCAAGTTACCTAACCTCTCAGCACCTAAGTCTGTGACAATTAAAGATGTCAATACACGAAAAACATGCAGAATCCTGCCTGGTGTGGGTCAGGCACTCCATAAATATTACTTACTTCTAGTACCAGAGAAAAAAAAGTTGCAGTGCATGGAAACCTCAGCATGAGAAAAGACTGCCGGAAAACACCGTTGTTCATTACCATTTCTCCTGTTACCCTACTCCAAGAGCTAGTGCACTTGGGAGTTCAACAACAGGTTGATGAGCTTTGTATAAACCCTGAGAACTATAGAAGCTGATAGGCAAGTATCTTTGTCAAAAGTTCATTGCCAAGTAAGGAGACAGACAGATGAATGAAGATATCGTTTTACTTCCAAGTGGCCTGAGCGGGACAGAAGCTGTATCAATCAAGGTTCTCTAGCAGGAATAGAACCAATAGAATGAACAACACCTATTAAAGGGGGTTCATTAGATTGGCTACACTGTCGAGGCTGGGTAGTTCAACAATACCTGGTTGCATGCTAGAGAGTCTGAAAACCTAGTAGCTGCCCAGCCCACAGGGTGAATGCTTTGGCAGTCCCAATCTGGCACTGAAGGTGGGAGGATTTCTAGAAAGTTGCTGGTCTTCAGTCCACGCTGGGGTTGAAGAAGCTGGGTTCTTGTATCAATAAAGGATGGTAGCGGGCAGCAAGGTAGATGCCTTTGCCGACAGGGAATGAAGATGGGCAAGTGAAAAGCAGCACCCTTTTTGCCCCAGACCTCATTATACCCTGGCTACTGCCAGAAAGTACTGCCCACTCTGGGGGAGGGTCTTCCAGCTCAGTTAATCATTCTAGGAAATATCCTCACAGACCTTCCCAGAGATGTGTCTCTTAGTTTATCCCAGATTCAATCCAGTTGACAACCAAGATTAACCATTACAGAAGCATACACACAGGTCTGTACAGGTCCACAGTGCAGTGCTTGGCCCAGAGGAAGCTGGCTAGAGGAAATGACCCTTGTACTAAGGCCTGGAGGGTCGGCATGACTGCACCAAACAAGGGAAGGTGGTGGGCAGGGCACGATGCTTGTCTGAGACACATACTGCTCTGCCCAACATCTGCCTGCTTCCAGCACTCAGAAAGGTAGAAGCAGGCAGAACAGCCTGGTCTATACATCGAGATCCAGGCCAGCCACAGCTACACAGTGAGACCTTGTCTAAAATAAACAGATGAAAAGAAACTTGATTTCATATTAGATGCTGAAGTCAATGAAAACATTTTATTTTGAATATGATTCTTCACTTCATACCTTTCCATCAAGAGTTTTTTTATGTACATAAAAAAGCTGTTCTCAACAGTAAATTAAGAGTTGAGGTATTCTGGGCTGGAGAGATGGCCTAGCGGTTGGGAGCACTGACCGCTCTTTACAGAGGACCCGGGTTCGATCCCCAGCACCCACCTGGTGGCCGAGAACCGTCTGAAACTCCAATTCCAGGAGAACTCCAGTTCCAGGGGAATCTGACACCCTCTTCTGACCTCTGCGGTATTGCACGACACGGGTGCACAGACTTGCATGCAGACAGTACATTCATGCACATACAGAAAAAAAAAAAAAAAAGAGTTGAGATATTCTATAGGCTAATCAGCAGCTAACAAAGCCCACAGTCTACATCATAATAACTTTATGCCTTGGATTTTTTTTTTTTTTTAGTTTTAAAGGAGGGTTTAATTTAATTACAACACTGGGCTGACACTCAACTCACCTTGGGAAGAATGTGGCCACCAGGTACAGGTTATACAGCCTTTTATGAGTACAGCAGCCAATCAGAGTTTAACACAACAGTTAAAGTTACCAATCAAAGAGAAGCAAGCAAAGCAAGCAAGGAAAATGGAACTTAATGGCATCTGTGAACACTATCCTTGAGTTTTTATAATCCATTACTTCATTTCCCCTGTTGTTGTGAGATCTTCAAATCCTTGAAGAAAGTTCATAAGAGCTGACCTGAGGTGAAATGATCTCTGCTAGGGAGGGGGTGTATTGGGTCCTTAGCACCATGAGTTTTATAGAATTTACCCACTGGTTAATAAATCTGACAAGTGAGTTAAGGATGCATGGGCCACAAGTCAGAGCAACCAGAAGGATAAGTTTACTGGCAGATCCAGGAAGTCTTCAGCTCTCGGCTTAGAAAGAAATTGGCTCCTTGGGGGGTCTTGACCCTAAACTGCCTAGCCAATTTTAGCTCATACTTTTATCATATTACCCTCTGAGGAGGTCACCCCAATTGCCAAGAGAGAATCAAGTTGCCAACCGCTCTGACTTCTCCCATGCTGGAAAGGACGTAAGATATGGTACCTGGGGTACCGCCTGCTCAGTTGGTGTGGGAAGATCCAGTTTGAATTAGGGGCTAGTTCTCAGCTAGCACCTCCTCAGGGCACCATGTGGGAGACATGGGGCTCCTCTGACCCTGCCCCAAGAGGGAACAATCACCATGGCCCAGGCACATGATGCTAGGCAGAGCAGCAGTATACCGTGGCACGAAACAGGGGGTCTGTGATTGGCTCGGGGAGCTGATGTCATTTTGCTTATAAAAGTGAGTTGCTGTTGGGTCAGTGTCTTTGAGTCACGAGTGAACGAGTTCCACATGTTGTCCTTCTCTTCTTGGATCAGCTCCAGGACTTGCCTCCTGCCTGCAGGCCAGCAGTCTATAGGCCTTGCTCCCACAAGAAGCAGGGAGGGAAAACTGCTGGAGATCACCCATAGAACGGAACGAACTCACACACATGCATGGAGAGTCAGGGAGGATAGGAACTCCGTTTATTTTCTGTCAGTGAGGTCTATATATTCAAGACTACAGTACTTTGGGCAAGGAAGTGGGGAGCAGGCAGTAGGGAGGGGTGAGCCAACTTGGTTCTAATGGGGGGGCTGCAGAGCTCCAGTTTGTGCAACAGGTAACTAGAGGTGTGACCTTTTGCTCAATGCCTCAAGGGAAGGGGCCTGGAACTTTGCAGAGATAGGGCGAGGCAAGAATCATTCTAATATCCGGAATCTTCCTGCTACAGATAACTCTGAATGCCCACAGAGATTCAGATAATTGACGATCTTCCGGGACAGGTCTTATAAGTTCTTGCTTCAAGCCACACACAAAGTTTCATTCCCACATCCCATCCTTTGTTTTTTAATTAAAATGGAGCAGTAATGTCAAGGTCCTCTAGGGAGTCCCCTGGGATGGCCTGGTATTGGACTAGAACAGTCTTGGCCACGACCTCAGTGAGTGTATTGATTCAGTTTTTGATAAACCGGAGGACACAGGGTGCGATAGTCAGGAGGACTCCTAGGGTGAAAATGGGTCCCAGCAAGGTAAGCAGCCACAAAACTAGGGGGTTGGAAACCCACGGGACAGAGACTTGTGGGGAGTATCTATCATGGAGTTCTTTCCTGAGATTTTTTAGAGTTTTTAACATTTTGCTTGACAATACCAGGCTCATTTAAATAAAAAACAACATTCCTCTCCCAGGAACACGCATGTTCCCCATTTTCCACAGTTAACAAGTCTAGGGCTTGCCGGTTCTGCATCACCACCTCGGCCAGAGAAGTAATCTCCCTCCGGAGCGATTCGAGGCTGCTCGTCGTGGACGCCATTGCTTCATCAAGCTTAGTTTGGAAGTCCGCTTCCATGCTGTAAACCTTCACTAGGGCTGCAGTTCCCAATGCTGTTGTAGAGAAAATGATGCTTGGACTGACCAGATGCGGGACTTTTGATGGTCCGGGTCCGGTCGCAGCATCCAAGCAACTTACTCCTTCTCATAAAGGAAGAGCTGAGGGGTGATAATTATGGGCAAACAAATTCCAGAACCAGTAGCATTTGCACAGAGGGATGCGGTGCCATCACACCAGAGAAAGAATGGTGATTTGACACACAGTATCCTGTCTAGAGGGACACTTCGGAGGCACCTGGGGTTTGGGGCTGTTGCAGCTCTCACTAAACAAATAGGAAGTGTAGTGAGTCGGTCGAAGAGAGAAATGCCATGAAACACTGGCTCTGTCTCCATGGGGGCAGATTCCTGTAAGGAGGCATTAGAAGGAATGGCAGTGAAAAGAGGGCATGTGAGGGATGCACAGAAAAAACATTGAGACATTAGGGTGGGTGGTGTAATTGAGGAGACCTCTGGCATATTCAATGTACTGAGGCCATGTTACAGTGGACTGCAGCTTTCCTTCTATTTTGGATTCCTGTAACAGAATGTGGGATTGAGTGAGGATGGGTTGAGGAGCTAGAACAAGCTGGCAAGAGATACGGATATCTGCCATAGGGTACCAGGCATTGCTGTAAGGGTAGAGTTTTCCCTGTACTCCAGCTCTCCAGTACTCACTCCAGGGGTCCTGTGTATTAATTTTAAACTGGTTATTTTGGATTTGAAACAGGCTTCTTGAGCTGTGAACACTCTCCAACCTGCAAGACCAGAATCTGCAACTGCCATAAGTATCAGCTTCCTGCAAACACCATCCTTCAAGATTGGTGAAGCAGATAAAGGGTGCCTGAGAGGTAGTGGTGGAATTGGGAAACAGAGTGATTGTTATTGCCTAACTTCAGCCTTGCAAAGAACAGTCGCTGGTTCCAGTTACCTGATTTCTTCCCTCCCAAATTTCTCTGACAAAAATCACCAGACATGGGTCCAGGTCAGATGTCTGTTCTCAGGCTGGGCAGAGATAGAGTTAGTTTGAACTATCAGAGCAGCTAAAAGGATGTCAGACAGGGGTGCAGAGGGGGTACACATGGATTTTGCAGAAGTGAGGAGTTGTTCAAGTTTCTTCCAGAGCAACAGGTGTGCCATCTTTTTGGTTGGCGGAGATGAATCTGACATTTCTGGCCGGAATCCAAATGGGTCTCGGACAATCCTGTGGGAAGATGCAAGCAAAGCCCCTCCCAGTTGTTAACAGTGGATCCGGTCCTTTCCACTGATTGTCTAGGGGGTCTTTCCATCTGATAAGTATTTGAGGAACAGTGCTGGGTGTCTGCCAATGTTTGACTATGGCTGGACATTTTGAATCTCCGTAAATGTTAAAGAGGTTTACAGTTGCCAATGCCATGGCCAGCTGAACGTTAGGAGGGTATTTCCCTGACTCTTGTTTTAATAACTGATTTTTTAGGACCTGATGGGTCCGTTCTATGATGCCTTGTCCCTGTGAGTTATGAGGGATACCTGTATGATGTGCAATATTCCATAATTGACAAAATGATTTAAAGCAAGATCTAGCAAACTGTCCCATTGTCCATTTTAATCTGTTTGGGGATGCCCATGGTAGCAAAGTTAGAAAGTAGGTGGGCAGTGAGGTCCTTGATATCTAAAGCTAGCAGAGGGTTGTTAGCTGGGATAGCAGAGGCAAGGAGGAGACCCCTCTGTGGTGACCCCCATATATGCATAGTTAATGGCTCACAGGTCTTGTAAGAGATGTCAACCCCCTGCTGCCTTTTTTAATGACAAACACAGGGGTGTTCCAGGGACTGCGAGATGGACGGATGTGTCCCAATGAAAATTGTTCCTTGACTAAATCTTGGAGAGCTTGTAATTTCTCCCCTGGTAAGGGCCACTGCTCAATCCAGACTGGATCGTCTGACTTCCAGTCCAGATGAGGGGGAGCATATTCTGTAGTGACCCTCAGGATTGGGGGTGCTTTTTGCTAAGATGATGGAGGCATTTTCCCCCCAGTTAAATGGTCTATCTGGGCACGGTTGCTCTCATTTGGAGTGGCAATAACCACATCCAAAGCCTCCAAAATATCTCACCCTAGCAGACTGATATTAGTGGGTGCTATTAATGGGCAAATCTGACCCATGTTTCCATCAGGGTCTTCCCAGGTGTAAACATTTTTAGTTATGTAAGACTGTGAGGGCCCTCCTATTCCTAGAAGTTTAGGTCCTTGGAGCAAGGGCCAGTTGGGGGGAATTTCTTGCTGTTTTATAATGGTTCTGTCTTCCCCTGTATCTATCAAACATTTAAAAGGCCTCCCCGCAATTTTAATCATCAATGCAGGATGTGAGCCTTCTGAAATAGGCACTGCCCAGAGGGTGTGCACTGACTCTTTTTCCCCCTTTTCCCCTGGGCTAGGGGCTGCCTGTCTAGGAGTTTAAAGGTGGCAATTTTTCCCATCTTTATCATAGTTTGAGTGGCAATCTTTCCTCCAGTGATATCCTTTTTTTACACCAGGGGCAGAGAACACGTGGGGGTCGTTCAGGAGACCCTCTGGGAGAGACTGGTGCTTTCGGGCACTGTCTTTTCCAATGACTTCTGTCTCCACAATTAAAACATTTCTCATTTGTGGTGACAGCAGCCACAAAGGCTTGAGCTAGGTAATTAGCTTTGTGGGAGGCTGTGCCCACCTCCTGAGTTGCCACTATCCATCTGTCATTATGGTCATCTTTTAAGCCCTGGCACACTTGTTTGCACTCCAAATTCATTCCCTCCCAAACAATATTTTTGAGGAGTATCTCTCTGACTGCAAAGTTGGGGATCTTCCTCTCTAGGCTGCTTTTAGTTCTTAAGATAAAGTCAGACAGGTGTTCCTCAGGTTTTTGCCTAGGAAATAATAATGAGGAACTGGCCTGGGATTCAGTGGGTGGTGTAATTCTATCCCAGGCCTGTAGGGTGCAAAGGCGGACCTGGTCAAAGTACTCTGGGGGCAGTCCAGCCTGTTGGATTTTTGCGAGTTCAAGGCCAGCCTGGTCTACAGAGCGAGTTCTAGGACAGCTGGGGCTACAGGGAGACCCTGTCTGGAAAAGACCAAAAAAAAAAAAAAACACACACACCAACCACACCACACACACACACCACAACAACACACACACTTGCTCTATAGCCCAGCCTCCTGCCTTGGCTTCCATTGGGATTACAGACATGAGCCACAACACTTTGCTTACATATTTAATTTACTAAGGGAAAATGGCAAGCACTAATTCCAGAGGAAGAACAGAACTTTGAGCAAGGAGAACAGTGATGGATCAAGATCATGTCAGTGGTTGGACCGTCCCTTTCTACACACCAAGATGGACCCTCCATCTTTGTTTGCAGTGCAGTGAAATAAAAATTATCAAATATCTGTCAAGAATGGGCCAATAATATTTTTTGGGGGGGAGAAAAGGGTTTATTTGGCTTAGATCTCCTGGGTCACAGTCCTCCCTCCTTAGGGAGCCCAAGGTATGCTCCCCAGCCCATGCTCAGCCTGCCATTTATCTATTCATTTCTTTATTTATATAATTTTACAAAATCTAGGACCTTGTGTACCCACCCTCTCTTCCCCCCACCACACCAGAGCTCATGCATTCTACCAACATGGGCTTTCATCTCTTTCTCCGTCTTTCTCACAATTCTCCATGTTGTAAGTTGACTGTTTGCACATAAGTGCATGTTTGTCAGTTCTTGATGCAGTTCCTTTTCTTGTTTGTTTTGTTGTTGTTGTTGATTCCAATATGTATCACTCCCAACTGCTTGTACAAAGCTCAAGGGGCATGCCCAAGAAATCTTACAACACGTAATTGGCACTAGATTCCACAGATGAAGGATACCCATTTGTGTGGTTTTTCTGGGGACCGTGTTACTTCAATCCGCATGATTTCCTCTTAGCTCCAGCCCATTTTCCCTGGACATCTATGAGTCTCATCTTTACCTCTGTATAGAATTCCACTGTGTAGAAGTACCAACATTTTCTCTATCCACTCATCAGTTGAGGGGCCATTGGGTTGCTTTCCAGCTCCTTGCATTTGTGAAGAGAGCTGAACATAAAAATGGCCTTGCATGTATCTCTGTTGTGGAGTGAGTCTTGAGGTACATGTCCAGGAGTGGTATGGGCTGGGTCAGGTGGCAAGTTCATTCCAAGTTCTTCCAAGGGCGATTCTCCACACTGCTTTCCATAGAGGGTGTATGAGTTTACATTCCTCCAGCAGTGGATGAGTTTCCCTTTCCCCACAATCCCTAGCACTTGTATCATTGTTTTCTTGATCCTTTGCCAGTTCTTTTTGAGTAAGATGATATCTTTAAAGTGGGTTTTGATTTTGCATTTCCTTAATGATTACGGATGTTGAACACTTCTTAAGGTGTTCTCAGCCATCTCTAATTCCTCACTTGTGAAGTCTCTGTTCAGCTTTTGCTCCATCTATTGGTGGGTCATTGATTTCTTTCTCTGTGTTTTTTTTTTTTTTTTTTTTTTTTTTTTTATTTTTTTATTTCATTTTCATTCATTCTGCTTTGAAGTTTTCCTCCCATTCTCTGGGATTTCTCTTCACTTCCTGACTGTTTCTTTTTGATGCTACAGGAAAGCTTTGAGTTTCAATGAGGTTCCAATTTCGTCAATTGTCAACCTACTCTTGCGCGCTGCTTTCTGATTTAGGGAGTCTTTTCTATGCCTATGTCTGTAGTCGTGCCAACTTTTTCTTCTATCACCTTCAGAATCTTGGGGTTTCACGTTGAGGGTCTTTGATCCCTCTGGAGTTGATTTTGTACAGGGCAAAAGGTAAAGATTTAATTTTATTCTTCTAAAAAAATTTTCATTCTTCTACAAGTTGTGATCCAGTTTTGCCAACATCACTTGTGAAGATTGTCTTTCCTCCATTGTTGTCTTCTTGGCCCCCTTGTCTAATATGAGATGGACTGGAAATTGTATGTGCTCAGGTTTGGATCTTCGGTCTTTGTTCCATGGTCAACAGGTCTGTTTTTGCCACGTACCAGGCTGTTTTTATGACTATAGCCCTGTAGTTATAGTTTGAAGTTCTTAGGCCTAGAGATCCTGTGTCGCTCTTTTGCTCGGTTGTTTGGCTCTTCTGGGTCTTTTGTTTTTCCAAATTGAATTTAAGGACTTTTTTTTACACGCCTGTGAAGAAACTCTTGGGGATTTTTGATTGGAATTGCATTACATCTATACAGGTTTTGGTAGAAGGGACATTTTTTACAATTGTTAACTTTTCCCATCCCTGAGCATGGGAGGTTTTTCCATCTTCTGATGTCTTGTTCAAGTTTTTTCTTTAAGG